>PVIY010014146.1:0-57277 GCA_004026745.1 Myrmecophaga tridactyla | reverse complement strand
GAGGTGGTCTCCTTGATGTTCCCTGAGATTGATTTGGAAAGAGGCAGGCCACTGCATAGGCCCTTGGAAGGGGTGGGACTGCCACTTTCTATAGCCGAAGGATAAATGACTTTCAGACTCTGAAATCCAATGGTGTATGCCTGCAGGTTTTCCTTCCAGTTTCTCCCTATGGAGCCGGTGTTTATCCTCCTTTGCATATTGGCATCAGATAACTTCTTTCGAGATTCACAGGCCCACAGCAAAAAGAGAAGTTTTTGCACCTGTTTAAGGTGATGCTTGAAGTTGACAAGTTGACAAGGGGTGGACATGTGTTAGTTAGATTCAGTTGTCAACTTGGCCAGGTGAGCATACCTAATCTTGTTGCTGCAGACATAAGCCAATGGTACATGAACCTCATCTGTTGCTAATTACATCTGCAGTCAGCTAGGAGGCGTGTCTGCTGCAATGAGTGACGTTTGACTGAATTGGCTGGTGCTTAAATGAAAGAGTGCAAGGTAGCACAGTCTAGCAGCTCGGCATTCCTCATCTCAGCACTTGCAGCTCAGCCCAGGCCTTTGGAGATACAGAAAGAAGTCACCCCAGGGAAAGATGTTGAAACCCAGGGGCCTGGAGAGAAGACCAGCAGAGACCATCCTGTGCCTTCCACATAAGAAAGAACCTCAGTGGAAAGTTAGCTTCCTTTCCTCTGAAGAACCAACAAAATAAATCCCCTTTTATTAAAAGCCAATCCGTCTCTGGTGTGTTGCATTCCAGCAGCTAACAAACTAGAACAGGTGGGCTAGAGGAATGGAGCATAAAATTTATCATCATACATATGATGACATTCTTAGGTGGAGATAACTGTGACAGGTCACTGTATTGGAGATTCTGAGTAGCATGAAGTTAATAGTTACCTTCTCTGCAATTTCTTCTAGGGAACTGGGCACCACTAGGCATCTGAAGACAAGACACTGACATCTTAAGCATCTCTGTCACATGTGGGAAGGCACATGGAATGTCTGTGGGTCACTTCTTTCTTTCCTGTCCTTTGTTATGTACAGTTTCTGGCTTCATCTATAAGTTTCTGCATCTTTCTTTCTAAGCTTTTCTGGCCTTTCTCTCTGAGCTCCTTGGGTTTTGATCTGTTTTCTTTTTCTGTGTATCAACTCCTGTGTGAGTCTTTCTCCATCAGCTTTTTATAAACAACCAGATATAGGCCAATTTTTGCAAGATCTAAATATTTTGCATTATAAGTTTATATTTGTATATAATAACTGCCCATTTTAAACATGGTTTTATCTGATTTTAAACAATTTGATGGGCCAAAAATTCATTGGTATGTTGATAATCCCCTTCAAAGATAAATTTGGGATATGCTGATTTGCCAAAGAGTTTAAAATGTAAAAAGCCCAAGGAAGGGAACATTTTATTCGGGTTGGAATATATGTCCACACCTAGATCAGTATTTGTGGCTAGGTAGATGGAGTAAGTGGTTGGCTTTCTTGTATAACATGTTTATGAATTCCACTATGGGTTAGAAATTTGTTACTGACAAGCTTGTCAAAATCATCACACTGGACAAGCAAGAGAATCCATTTCTGAATTAGCTAAGGTATGTCAGCAGATTCAGCAAAAATGGGTTATGTATTCACATGCACCAAATTAATCCCTTTCATTTCATTTATATAGGGGATCCAGATATCCTATAGGGTGGTCTAAAGATTTGTATGTGGGGTGACAGAAAAGAGAATTGGTCTATTTATTCTACATTAGTTGATATGATTTGGAGCTATTGCTACTAGAATTATGCTGCAGTTTTAAAATTTTGGGCTATCTGGTGAATTTGAGGAAAATGAAATAATTACACAGGTTGTAGTGATGGTTGTTGGAGGAAAAGTAACAATTTCTTGGAGGAACATATTTTTAAACATGCTTCAATTTATGCTAGCTTATATTTATTAACATCTTCTATGAGAGTATGCATAGAAAGAGCATTTCTCCCACAAATTCACATAGGGCCTATTCTCATGCAACTAATAAGCCATAGGATATATTTCTTAAAACATATACACAGATAAAGTAACCATAGAAAATATTAGGAATATTAAATGTAAGCATAAGTTGGTATAGTAGAGAAGTATTTCTATCTTAGTATTTTTTGCTGTTTTGAGCTAGTTCTATCTGACCAATTATCTTTAGAAAATTAGTGGTATTTTATGGATTATTAAATACCTGCTGCAAAACTATGTATATGGCTATTTTAACAGAATCACATTCTGTATAACTGACTGAATGTGGAATTGTAAGTTTACAACCACTTCTAAGGAAAAATAGAATTATAAAATAAACAATGTGGAGTAAAGAGATATATTTAAAATCTAGGAAAAATGGAAAAATTAAATTTACTCAAATTCAGATATATATCAGATGAGATTAAATTACAAGATACAAAGTGGATTGGTGATTTTTCATTAAAAATAAATGAAGATAAACCCATCAAATCTATGTGAAATATGAAGACCAGAACTGATACATGAAAAAAAGTCATTTGGAAAAGAGTTCCAGAGGAGAGTTTACATAGCATATGCAAAATTTTAATGGCATATAACTAAATGAGCCAATACTTATTAAATTCTTGTGAAGTTCTTTTTCCACATTCAAAATTGCTTGTAAAAGGTTATAATATAAAACACCACATTTTAAATTTTGTAGTGAACTGGGTTGCACACACAAAACCTTATGTAAACATATTTAATATATGTATAATTCTATTTTGTTGTCTTAAATGTACATAATTCTTAACATTTTTTGGTAAACTAATTCATCAAGAAAAATAAGGATATCCTTGGGCCCAGTATTTTCACTTCAGAATATATCTTTGGAAAAATTCCAAAGAAATGAGAGTGCTACTAATGTATACATATATACATTCATTTTTATATAAATACATATATATACATATGAGTATGCATCTATATATACAGATTTCTAAATATATGCTCTTTAAGTTTCTTAGGATGGTCAATCAAATACCATGAAATGTTTCAGTCAGCTTGAGCAGTGAGAATTTATTTTCTCAAGGTTTTACGGCCCAGAATATGTCCAAATGAAGGTATCATGAAGGTGAAGCTTTCTTTCCAGATACTGTGGTGTTCTGGGGCTGGCTTCATTGTACACTTAGTCCTTATATTACAACTAGGTAAGGCATGTGGTGACATCTGATGGTCCCTCTCTTCTCCAATTCCATTGATTTCAGCCTCTGGCTGCTTAGTATGTGTATTTCATTCTCTTTGTCTAAATTTCATTTTCTTAGGGAGGACTTCAGTAATATGATTAAGACCTATCCAGATTGATTTGGGCTGCATATTAACTGAAGCAGCCTCATCAGGTGGTTCTAGTTATGGTGGGTTTACACCAACAGAAGTGGATTACTTTAAAAAAATTTTTCCTAGGGTATGTACAGTTCCAATCCAGCAGAGATATATGTACACATATACACATATATCTGAATACACTTATATGTATATACATTTGATAATCTATATCTATATTTATATATTTGTAAGTTGTAAAGGACTTAAAAATAAATGACATTTTATTAGATTATCATATTTCATAGGTGAAATTGCTGTTATTGATTGGGTAATCATTATTAAATAGTGTAAGAATATATGTATTGTGTTAATTAAAAAACATAATATTGCTTCAAAAGTAAAGCACCAAGTACAAAATAAAGATGTATATATGTGATCCACACTAGATTAATATATTCCTAATTAAATCCTACTTAGGAATTACAAAACAAGTTATGAGCAATTTTTTACTAATCCTTACTTTTAAATGAAGTTGCAAAATTATAATACTGCTATTTAGGGAGAAAGCATAAAATTAAACATAGGGTCTATATAAAGTGATGATTTGCATATTCCCTCTTGTTGACTATCAAAAGATATCTGTGCTTTCTATTGTTTGCTAGTGTGTGTAAATCTTGGGTATAATCTGACATAAAGCCTTCTGCTCAGTTTTCTATGAAGCTCAAATGAATTTCAGCAGAAAAAAGTGATAATATCAATTGTTGCTTTACCAAGAGTAAGTTGAAGAAGTCCATGAGTTGTCTAAAGCTCAGTAGTTGGTTATTGCATGTTTTCTATTTTCTTGAAAGGTTATGTTTATGATGTGTGTTGTCTCATGTCTTATTCTCATGAGTTGTTGATTTTTAAAGTGGCTTTACCTTCCCAAAACTTTTCTTAGGGCCCCAGGCACATATTTGTTGTAAAGACTATAGATGAAGGTTGAGCATGGGAGTGACAATAGTATAGAAGACAGATGCTACCTCATCCAACTCAGTGGTATGATAGGCTTTGGGGAGATAGTACATGATGATGACTGTTCCATAGAAGAGAGAAAGCACAGTCATATAGGAAGAACAGATTGTCAAAGTCTTTCTCATCCCTAAGTTTGGCCCTGATCTCAAAAGAGTAGGAAGTATCTGCCCATATGAGGCTACAATGTCATATATTAGAATGAAAAGGAATGCAACATTGCTGACATAATAACAATTTTCTTAAAGAGGTATATCAGCACAACAAGTTTCAGGAGTGGTGGGAACTCATAAAAGAAATGATGGATTCCTCAGGAAATGCAGAAAGGAAGATTAATAATGTACCTGCCATGAACCAAAACATTGAGTAAAGAATGCAGTCAGCTTCCAGCCACCATGAAACCACATACTTTGGGATGTTTGGGAACTGAGTAACAGAGAGTATGGCATATGACCACATAGTGATCATAAGTCTTGACTGCCAGGAGAAGGCACTCTGCTGCAGCAAGTGTCAAAAGCTAAAGAGCTGAATTCCATAGTAAACAAAGGAAATGGTATTCTTTACAGACAGGTAATCAGTGGCACTCTTGGGGACAAAAGTGAAGCTATATAAGGTCCATGGAAGAAATTTGGCTGAGAGGGAATTATACAGGTGTATGGAGACAAAAGTCCAACTAAATGATAATTATCATCATCATCCTATTGCCTACAAGGGTCACATGAAAATCAGGAAGATGAGAGAGAAAAGGAGAATGGGGGATTGGAAGTAGTGAAATAACCACAGGAGAACAAGGTCAGTGTCATTTGTCTAATTAGTCCATCTCACCATTATCTCCTTCCCAATTCATTATTTTGGACAGGTTAGACAAAAATTTATTTTTGGTCCATCAAAAAATTGATCACAGCCTATTTTATCAATGTGCAAACTTCATTCTTATCTGTTAATACAATTATAAATATTATGTATTTCAAATATTTTCATTTTTTGTCTATGTGACAAAATTTTTATGAATACTATTGCAATATCATTGAATGCTGATTAAAGTAGGTTTCTTTACCTTTTCTTTGCATGGGCAGGCACTGGGAATTGAACCCAGGTGTCCAACATGGCAGGCAATAATTCTGCCACTGACCACCATTCACTGCCCTACTTTACCTTTTAAATGAAATTTAACTGAATTATATTCTTTTTCACATGCTATATAATCTTTCAAATTATACAATCAGTGGTTTACAGTATCATCCTATAGCTGTGCATTCATCATAAATTGATATTTGAAAATTTTCATTACTCTTAAAAGTATAAAAGTACACCCAAAATATCTCATAGTCCCTCCACCTATTATTTATTTTTTTATTTTACCTATCTGTTCATAGACTGTGTAAAGGAAGTGACAATTACAAGGTTTTCATGATCACATGGCCACAACTTAAAATCTCCATACTTATTCAATCATCAAGAATCAAGGCTATTGGATTACAGTTCAACAGTTAAAGATATTTTTCTCTAGCTACTCCAAAACACCAAAGTATGAAAGGGGATATCCATACATTATGGAAGAATAACCTGAAGAATGACCACTCAGCTCTATTTGAAATCTCTCAGCCACTGAAACTTTATGTTGTTTCATTTATCTCCCTCATTTTGGTCAAGAAATCTCTCACACTTCCATGATGCCAGGGCCAAACTCATCCCTTGGAGTCAAGTCTCAAGTAACCAGGGAAAGTTTCACCAATGGGAACAATTTCCCATGTAGTGAGGAAGGCAAAGAGTTCATGTACAAATTTGCATAGAGGTAGAGGCCACATTGGAGCAACTAAAGAAGTTCTCTTGGGGTGACTCTGGGTGGAATTATAAGAAGGACTAATTTCTCCTTTGCTGGGATGCTTGATAAGGGCAAGACCCAAGATCAAGGGCCTGGTCTATCAATAATATCCAGTTTTCTCTATGTGAGGAAATTTACATTTCTACCCTTTCCCACATCCTCCAGAAGACTTATCAAATACTTTTTTATCTTCAGCCCAGATTACTCTGGGATGTATTGGTGAATCCCTCCAACCTGTACAAGTGAACAAGTTCTTACTCCCTAATCAGGTTTCATGTAATTATGGTGTTTGAATAAGCTGAACATGCAAATCTGATTAGATAGTGTGTTAGCAAAGATAGAAATTTTGCACCAAATAAGCATCTCTTCTTTTGGTCTCATGCAGAAACTGAAGTTTTGAAAAATATTTAATATCATTCTTTACCCTTTAGTCTGCTTTACCATAGTCCTTCTGGGATCAGCTTCATTCAAATCTCTAATTGAAGTCTGATCACTTTTTCAGTGGTTTTAATTATTGCTCTATAGGGTGATGATGACTTTCATTGATGCAGAACTCTAGTTCTGAATTTCAGGTGCCTCAGAAATAGTCAAAGTTCCATGCAATGACCAAGTTAAACACAAGGAACTCAGCATCTCAGAATATAGAAATAACAGTTAAAATTCTAGAATAGATACGGCTGTTGTAAGAACTTACGATCTAGGAACCTCTATAATATGCCTTCACTGGATATCCTAGGCTCTTAAATTCAATTCTCAGAGTCTGCACATTATAGTTAGTCCATATTAGTGAGGTGCAATAATATTTGTCTTTTCTCCAGCTTATTTCATTCAGTATACTGTCCTCAAGCTTCATTCATCTAGATGCTTGCTTCACAACCTCATTTATTCTTGCAGTCACTCAGCTGTCCATTGTATGTATACCCCACAATTCACCCATCCATTCTTCATTGATGTACCCTTAGGTCACTTCCATCCATTACAAATGGGAAACACTGCCACAATAATAACCAGTGTGCTCATATCTATTCATTTCTCTGCTACCAGATCCTCCAAGTATACACCTAACTATGGTTTGCAGGATTGTATGGCAACCCTCACCTGTGGAGCCACCGTACTGCCTTCCCTAGGGGATGCATCTCTGCTTCCCTACCAACAGTGACTAGGCTTCTTCTATCTCCATATTGTGTCTAGCACTTATATTTTTTCTGGTCATTTTTAAACATTTTTGTGGACACATAATACAAAGAAACCTAAGTAAAAAGGGAATGGTTCTGGTTCTGGAAAGATGGCAGAATAGAGTAGATCAAGTTCAGTCCAATTCCAAGGAAAAATTAGAGAAAGGATGAGAGGGTGACAGAGATGGTGATTCCAGCATGCAAGTGGCCAGTGAGAGTCTTCTGCACCATATAGGGTGGCCCTGGCTGCAAAAGCTGAGGAAATGAGAAGCGGAAAAATGGAGCCTAATGCAGGAGCCCAGAGCCCACAGGAGTGC
Source organism: Myrmecophaga tridactyla (assembly GCA_004026745.1). NCBI lineage: Eukaryota > Metazoa > Chordata > Mammalia > Pilosa > Myrmecophagidae > Myrmecophaga > Myrmecophaga tridactyla. Next base: position 49,659 of record PVIY010014146.1, on the reverse strand, counting down.
ATGGACAGGGAGACAGGGATTAGGAAGTTAGCCAAGCCACATTTCTTGAACATACTACCTTCACCAGCATAGCCCCAGGACCCACAACTCACCCCACACCCCATGCACCCATCACCCACATCCACTCCATGTGCTCCAGGGATGCCCACCTCACCAACCCCCAGCAAGCATATTCACTCTACTTCCCCACCCCAAGTGCAGCTTAACCCACCTCTCCTGCACACCTCTGAAGCACTACTTTCCCTCCCTGCTCCCTGTAGGCTATTGCCAGCACTAAAGGCTGCAGGTGCTTATGTCCATACCCAGTCTACACCGGTCTCCAGCCCATGTAGTCACACAGCCTCACCCCACCCATCCTGAGCTTTCCACATGGGAATAACAGTTTGCAACACTCCCAGACCTGCACATGCACACAGAACCCAGTCAAGCCCCTCAGCTCAGATAACATCAGTTTACAACATTCCTAGGCTCACATATGTGTCTGACCCCTGGTCAAGACCTTGGGTCTGGGACAGTACTGAATGGCACTGCCAGATCACATCTACCCCAGATGATGCAGGCACAAAGCCAAACTATGGCCATATCTCTGTACAGGTGCACAAACAGCCCTGCACCCTAGACCATTGCACATCAGGGTTATGCCCCTGATACCTGTGCACCTGCACAGCTATATCTTCCCTGGCTGCTGGGCACCCATGTTCACAGGCATTAGTATAGCATCACCAACATGGTCTTATACCTGCACTGCCATGCATCACCACACTGTTGTATCCCTCTCTCTTCCCTGGATCCTGCTACACATCCATCCCATAACTCAGGAAAAAATTAAAACTCCAAAAGAGACACAGATGTTGGAAAAACTAATCAAAGATGTTCATATAACACTTCTAAATAAAATAAGTGGGATGACTAAGACATAAAGGAGATCAAGAAGACAGTAGAAGAACATTAAGAGGAATTTGAAAGAATAAATAGTAAAATAGCAGATATTACAGAAATTAAGGATTCTGTTGACCAAATAAAAACCATACTAGAGACATACAGCAGCAGATGTGAAGAGACAGAAGAAAGAAGAAGTGAGATAGAGGGCAGGTTAACAGATTTCAAACACTCAAAACAGCAAATGGCAAAAGAGATTGAAAATTTTGAATTGAATCTTGGGAAAATGATGGACAAAACAAAGTGCACAAATATAGTAATCATTGTGTCCCAGGAGGAGAAGAGAGGCATAAAGGGCTAGAGAAAGTAGTTGAGGATATAATGGAAGAAAACTTCCTAACACTCATAAAGCATATAAATATTCAACTCAAAGAGGCTCAATGAACTCCACACAGATTAAATCCAAATAGGCCTTCCCCAAGACACATACTAATCAGTTTTTCAAATGTTAAAGAGAAGCAGAAAACTATGAAAGTGGCAAGAGAAAAACAATTAACTACATACAAGTGAAACCACCGAAGACTGAGTTCAGACTATTCAACTGGCACCAAGGAGGTAAGAGAGCAGTGGTATGCAACCTTTAAGATCCTGAAGGAGAAAGACTTCCAGCCAAGAATTCTGTACCCATCCAAGTTGTCCTCCAAAACTGGAGGAAAGATTAAAATTTTCAAAGACAGAAAATACTAAAAGAATTTGTCAACAAGAGACCATTCCTACAATAAATACTAAAGGGAACTCTGCCAGTTGGAAAAAATATAAGACAGGAGAGAGAGGTCTGGAGGAGGGCAAAGAATTAAAGAGTACCAATAAGGGTAATTTAAAGGGTAAAAAGAGAAAGAGGGATAAGAATATATAGATCTGACAAATAGAATCCAAAAAAATAAGTTTGTGTAATCAAGAAATGGTTTGTACTAATAATTTTTAATATTAACAAACTAAATTTACCAATTAAAAGATACAGATTGGCAGAACTGATTAAGAAATATAATCTAGTAAAAGCTGTTTAAAAGAGACTCATCTTTAGACACAAGAATACAAATAGATTCAAAGTGAAAGGATGGAAAAAGATTTTCCACAAAAGTTGTAACCAAAAAAAAAGCAGTAATTGCTATACTAATATCAGACAAAATAGATTTTAAATGTAAGGACATAATAAGAGACCAAAAAAACACACTATATGTTAATAAAAGGAAAAATTCACCAAGAAAAAATAACAATTATAAATGTTTATACTCCCAATCAAGGAGCTCCAAAGTACATGGGACAGACATTGGCAAAACTGAAGGGAGCAATAAATGTTTCAATGATAATAGTAGGAGACTTCAATACACCACTCTCTATAGATAGAACAACCAGTAAGAAGATCAACAGGGTAATAGAGAAATAAAACAACTTGATAAATGGATTAGACTTAACAGACATATATAGGTCTTTGCACCCCAAAATACAAGAATACATATTCTTCTCTACTGCTCATGGGGCATTCCCTGGATAGATCATATGCTGGCTTACAAAATAAGTCTTTATAAATGTAAAATCACTGAAATTATTCAAAGAACTTTCTCTGATCACAGTGGAATGAAGCTGGATCTCAGTAACCACCAAAGAATGAGAATATTCACAAATATATGGAGAATAAGTGATATACTCTTAAACAACCGGTGGGTCAAAGAAAAAATTGCTAGAGAACTCATTAGCTATCAGGAGATGAATGAAAATTAGAATACAGCATCTAAGAACTTATGTGATGCAGTAAAGTCTATGTAGAGAGGGAAATTTATGGTCCTAAATGCCTATATTAATAAATAAGAAAGAGCAAAAATTGAGCACTTAACTACTCATGCAGAAGAACTTGAGAAAGAACAGCAAACTAACTCCATAGCAAATAAAAGAAGAGAAATAAAAAATTAAAGCAGAGTAAAATAAATGGGAGAAAGAAAGAACAAAAGAAAGAAACAATAAAACCAAAAGTTGGTTCTTTTAGAAAATAAATAAAATTGCTGGGTCACTAGCAATACTGACAAAGAAAAAAAAGAGAGAGGATGTAAATAAACAAAATCAGAAATGAGAAAGGGTGTATTAGGACAGACACTGTAGAAATAAAAGAAATCATAAGAGGATACTATGAACAACTATAAATCAACAAACTAGAAAACTTAGAAGAAATGGATGAATTTCTGGAAACATACAATCAAGCTATGCTGACTCAGGGAGAAATAGAAGAGCTCAACAAACCAATCACAATTAAAGAGATTTGATCAATCATCAAAAATCTTCCTACAAAGAAAAGCCCAGGGCCAGATGGTTTCAAAGGGGAATTTTATCAAACATTCCAAAAGGAATTAACACCAATTCTCCTGAAACTTTTCCAAAAAAATTGAGGAAAAAGGAACCCTATATAACTCATTTTTTGAAAGTAATATCATCTTAATGCCAAAATTGGACAAAGACACTATAAGACAGGAAAACTGCAGGCCAATCTCCCTAATGAACATAGATGTAAAAGTTCTCAACAAAATATAAGCAAATAAGGTCCAACAATACATTAAAAGAATTATACACTATGACCATGTGGGGTTTATACCAGGAGTTCAAGTATTGTTCATCACAAGAAAACCAAATAACATACCACATATTAGCAAACTGAAAGGGAAAAAATCACATGATCATATCTTGATTGATGTTGAAAAAGCATTTGACAAAACTCAACATCCTTTTCTGATAAAAACTCTTCAAAAAATAGGAGTCAAAAGTAATGTCCCAAAATGATAAAGGGAATGTATGAAAAAACTGATAGCCAGCATTTATACTCAATGGAGAGGAGCTGAAATCTTACTCATAAGATCAGGAATGAGGCAAGGAGGCCCACTTTCACCACAGTTATTCAACATTTTGCTAGAAGTTCTAGCTGAAACAGTCAGGTAAGACAAAGAAATAAAAGACATCCAAATGAGAAAGGAAGAAATAAAACTTTCTTTATTTGCAGATGGCATGAAACTATACTTGGAAAATCCTGAGAAATGTACAGCAAAGTTACTTGAGGTAATAAACAAATTAAGCAAGATGGCAGATATGAAATTAATTAATTAGGTCTTTCCTTTTGCATTTCACTATAAGCTGTAAGGAGAAACCAGACTGCAGTTTCCATATTTAATTTGTAATTATTTTCTGCTAAATATCCAGATTCATGGATTATAAAATCTGCCTTCCATCTAAAGCCAGAAAACTACTTTGATAAGTTTTCTGCAATTTTAAAACAAGGGTTAACTTCTTTCCAGATTGCAATAATGTGTGCATCATTTGTGTCTAAAGCCTTATGAGAAGTATCTTTAGAGTCCGCATTTCTACCAATAATCTCTTGCAAACATTCTAGGTCTTCTCTATGAAGTGCCTCACAAGTCCTCCAAAATCTTCCCCTTATCCATTTAAAAATCTGTTTCAACATGTTTGATATTTGCAAACCAGAGCATCACCCCACTTCTCTGGTACCAAAATCTGTTCAAGCTTGCTTGCTGCCAGAATGTGATGTGCAAGAACTGGAACGGCTTTTTTAAGAGGGGAATTATTAAGTTGCAAGTTTACAGTTCTAAGGCCATGAAAATGTCCAAATTAAAGTAAGATCATAAAAATGTCCAAATTAAGGCATCCATGGAAAGATACCTTGGTTCAAGAAGGCTGATGATGTTCAGGAACTCTCTCAGCTGGAAAAGAACATGGCAAAATCGCTAGTTTTCTCTTCAATAGCTTCTTGTTTCTTGAAGTTCACCCAGGGGCATTTTCTTTCTCTATCTCCAAAGGTTTCTGGCTGTGTGGACTCTATAACTTTTTGAAAATGGTTCCCTCTTACAGGGCTCCAGTAAGCAACTTCACCTTCAAAGGGTAGAGACTCATGTCCATGGAAACCATCTAATCAAAAGTTATCACGCACAATTGGGTGGGTCACATCTCCATGGAAGCAATCAAGAAGACTCCACCAGCAATATCAAATGAGGATTAAAGAACTTGGCTTTTTTGGAGTATAAAACAAATTTAAACTGGCTCAATATAGGTCCCTCAATCTCACTATTTACCTCTCTATCTCTCAATATTTTTCAGTTTCTACATTTTTAATCTATATTTGTATCTCTATACGTTGATATATCCACTGCAGATACTTAAAGGCATAATATGGTTTTGCTTAGTCCTGATTTGCAAGAGATAGGGACTACTTAAATGAGATAGCGGTCATGATTTATCTTCTATAAAACTGTGTGAAATGTATTGTTGTTTAAAGTATGCTATTTTAACTTTATAAATTATTTTCAAAGGGATACTTTTCTTGTTAAAAGACAAATTTTGTTTTCAGATAGATCAATTAATTGTACATATTTAGATAGCATTTAAAGACCAAGTACTGTAATAGCTTCTAAATACTGTCAGGTTCCCTATTTCTTTGCATTTTACTCAATGTGGCCTCTGAAGTGATAAACTTGTTTAAGTGTTCTTTATCTTGAAATCAGGATGGGCAAGTTTGTCTCTTTTTTGTAATTTGAGAAATGAAAACATAAGACCACCCAAGAGGATGAGAAGACCACTATTAAACAAGATGCCTGCTTGTTGAAATTCAGAAATATGACTCCTCATGCTGAAAAGACTGTTGAGCTCATGAAAAAGTACCAAAAACATGGATACATGGGAAGAATCAAAAACTGTTAATGGTGATATGATTTGACTATAGGGCTTGGTGATATAACTTATCTGTGTTTCATCCAGTAGAACTCTATGTGAAGCCAAGCAGAGTTGCTTATTCCAAAGGAGCAATAATCTAGTTGGAAGGGGGCTAAGTAGAAAGAATCTGAAATACCTCACTTTTATTTTGTGGGGATAAGAATGAAGTTAGTAGATTGGCTAATTTCACTAGTTTATAGGCATTACTTATTTAAGATGTCCCTCTATATAGGTCATTTTGAAACACATCTATAGTAATATCAAAAATAAATTTCACTCATCACTGAAGAAGAGTAGCATGTTTTAGGTAAAGTGTAGACAGTCTGTGGATGCCACAGTCTGCAGTGTCTTGCTTCTTATAGTTTGAGGCATGCACATCTATTACGATGGCATATCTAAGGAGTTCCATATATTTTCATATAATTGATGTTGACTCCTTTACAAGTGTGATATTTTGGTTATAGGAATACTGCATTATATTATGTTTATTTAAAGAGGTGTAAGCCTATATAAAAGTTTCTATCTCTCCATCATTTATGGAAAAAGGTACAAAATAACTGTTCACTAAAAGTAGCCAAAGTACTGTGTCTTCAATATTTTGGCTTAAACTCAGGGAAATTTTTCACTACTAAAAGATGTGAACTTTTTATTTTATATCAATAATGTAATTTTTACTTACAAATTGGGTTTTATAAATTCATGTTAAAAGACTCTAAAATGAATAAAAATTAAAAAGTAAAATAAACAGTATTTTAAAAATAAAAGATGCATATTTGATTTTTTTGGTTGAGTTTTTTAAAAATTGAGCACTTATTGAATATATTGAAGCTTTCCTTCAAACAGGTCAATTCTATTAAAGAAGGAATGAATATTTGATATTCTATTCAATTGGATATTGTTTTTATTATACCTTGTTTTTACTAACAATGTTTGTGATACTAATTTGGTTGCAAAGTAAAGGTGGGAAAGAATAACAATGGTACAAGTGAACAATCAAAAGAACAGTCAAACAAAACAGTTGTATTCCTGAAGTGAATAAATTTTTTTATCTCCAAATATATTTGCTAGAATAGAGTTGGTCATTTGATATCAGTGGTAGCTGTGTCAATTAAAGAAATACAGATATAAACTATGTATGATATACTAAATATAGAATTGTTAATTATTAAAGGGTTTTATTGCTATATAATTAGTCATTTATGTTTGATGTTCTCACTTCTACTCAATGTTTTTTATAGAACCTTCAAGAGACTTGGATTAATTCTAATGACCTATTTCTTCTATTACAGCAAACAACTTGATATATGTTTCTATGGAATAGCAAGCTTTTTAAAAATGAACAATTTGTTCTTGTCAATGCACACTGAAGTTCAAATACATATGTAAGGATTTGGAGATAATCATACAATGCAGTTTCAGTTATTTTTTAAGTGTGTACAAATAGCAAATTTATGAGGACATCAAAATAACATGAACCTGGATTTTATTTTACTGTTTCCTTCACACATTAGAATTTACAGCAAGTATCAAAGAATTTTTCTTTCCAAAATTAGGGTTCAACAAGCTTTAAAATGTGAACACATAATTGAAAACATTTGTTGTTTTCTGGAAATCCATTGTCATGGGATAGGGTATTCCTAAGGTAAGAGATTTATTTTAAAATTTAGAATGCTTATTCCTGGCAAAGTACATCATGGAAACTCCTGGAAAAATACCAACCCTAACAAATGTATTACTGACTTTTTAATTTCAGATTACCTTTCCTTCCTTTTTCTTTTGCTCAGTAGCACAAGAAAAATTACATCCCAGCTAGGCTTTTACCTTTGTAATATGGTAGTATCTCTGAAATTGGTAGTAGTTTCTAATAATTTAATCACTAAAAAGAGACAATGTCTCAAGCTGAGGGTAGTGAGTGACTGACTTGCTCTTGCTCAAGAGTTGGATCTTGAGACTATAAATAATAGCTACTGTGTTATGAGTAGTTTCATTAGTATCTCATAAGATACTCTTTTATTTTAATTTTTATTTATTTACTTTTTGTATGCACAGACACAAGGGATCAAACCTGGGTCTTCAGCATGGCAAGCGAGAATTCTGCCTGCTGAGCCACCATGGACCACCCTCATAAGATACTCTTAATGATATTCTATTAATCCTGAGAAAAAGGTTCTCTGACAGTACCTCAAAGAATTATATATAGTGAATGGATGGCAAAAATAGGCTTTTAGAAAATATGATGAATTTAAAAGGAATAACCACAGATAGGGTGAGTCTAAGTAAGTGGTTAGACTGTTAGAAATGGAAGGGCAGATGACCTTGGCTACTATATCTGGGTACACCTTTATGTATAGAGAAAAGCAGAGTTGGGCATTTAAAAAAGCAGGGTTAGGCATTTAAATTCTGGGCCTATATTTATGTTATTATTACTGTCAGTCATATATTTTCATGAAGAAACATGCAATAGAAATCTTGACACAGAAAAGAGTGTAAGACTGCTCTGAAATGAATTAATCATAATATCTTGGCTATAAAATCAGATGCTTTTACACTGTCATATCTCCATGCCATTAGTGGCCAATACCTCAGAGCATTTCTGGTATGGATGCTACTGTACTGGTACCCAATCTGGTAAAGAAAATGTCACCATCTGTGCTAGCTTTAAAGGATTTATGTACCCTAGAATAGCCCTGTTTTAATCCTAATCAGTCTTGTGGGAGCAAACATTTCTTCTAATCCCTATTCAGTACTATCAGTTGGAAACTTGATTAGGTTATCTTCATGGAGATGTGACTTAATTAATTGTGGGTATTAAACTTGATTACATGGAGACATGTCTCCCTCATTCTACCTTGTTCTTGATTAGTTTACTGGAATCCTATAAAGTAGATGACATTTTGGACACAGTCCTTTTTGAGAATGAGGACAGAACTGCAGAACCATGAAAGAAGGATGAAGAAACACAGAGTCCATCAGTGAGCAATCTTTGGAGATGAAAAAGGAAAATGCTTCCTGGGAGCCTCATGAAGCAAGACGCCTGGAGAGAAACCTAGCAGATATTGCCATGTTTGCCATGTGCCCTTGCAGCTGAGAAAGAAATGCTGAACATCATTGGCCTTCTTGAACCAATGTATCTTTCCCTGGATGCCTTAGATTTGATATTTCTATAGACTTGTTTTAATTTGGAAAATTTCACAGCCTTAGAGTTGTAAACTAGCAATTTATTAAAATTCCCCTTTTCTAAAAGCTCTCCCATTTCTGGTATATTGCATCCCAATAGCTAGTAAACTAGGATATCATCAAAATATTTTAACTTTTTAATTTCTTCTAACATCCAAATATATTAAACCAATATTTGTTCATGGATTTATTCAAAGCAACTTTTGTGGTCTTGCTCCTATTACTCTATAATGAGCAGCTCTTTAAAAAATTATAAGGCCTTATATATATAAAATAAAAATCTAGTGGGGAGTGTAAGGATAGTTCAGTGGTAGAATTCTTGCCTGCTATGTGTGAGACAGAGGTTCAATTCCCAGTCCATGCACTTCCCAAAAAATAAAGAACCAACAAATGAAAATTCAAGAAAATGGTACTGCAATATCAGGACACTCACATGGAAAAATAATGAAATGTGTCCTGATTATACAGCATATAAAAAAATCTAGTGTAAAAAATCTCTAAAATGCAATGTTAGTAAGTTGATTATCTAGAGAATTCAGCTTCAGTTTTAAAATAAAATGTTACCTTACATTGTCTACATTTTCAAAAATGATAGTTAATATATTGCTCCATATTTTGATGAAAATTGTTTTCCTTATCACTGTATTGCTATATAATTAGCTCTTTATAATACCTTTTAAAAAAGATATTTTAGTCAGAGTCAATTTATTCATTGAAATAACTAATAGTATCTTAGAATATGAAGGGCTCAATGGCCCATCTGTCTTCACCTCAGTGTACTAACTTGTATTTTTCCCATGTGAATACATCAATTTGATATTTAATTTTTTAGTGTACTAGAGTCCATATTTTGCATTCAAAGATTTTGCAAATTATTTTTAATCCATATCCATAGAGGCAAATAAATATATTAATAAATGAAAAAACTCTTCAACTGTCAATTGTAGAAATTGTTTACTGACTATTAAAAATATATATTTTTGTAATTCCAAATGTTGTTTGACAATATTTTTCTCTTATTAAAGAATTTCTTATGCCATTAGACACATGAGATAAATAAATAAAAATTTATTTAAGAGCTTCTCAATTTCAATTATATTTTTACTGACTCATATTAGAATAGATTATTATGTATGTCTCTATTATGTTGTGCTAATAAAGCAAGGATGATAATATTGAATTAATTCACTACTCACATAAGCATAACATTATCATCATGGCTGTTGTTCAATTGAAATTTCTTTTGCCTTAAAAGTAGTTCTCTTTTCAAAAAACCTAGATATAGACTAACTTACCTTTTATCATGTTCCTCAAGATATCACCAAAATTCCATTCATGTGAAAAGAAGCTTTGCACAGAATGTATCCAGAGAGATTCATCTTCCTTTACTGTCAGGGTCCTATATAACAATGAACTAAGGAGGTTAAATACAACATAAAGTTCTCTTCTATAGAGTAGTGTTTAGGCAAATTTGCAATTCTCTCTTTACTGTCTTTAGAGAAAATGTCCCTTGCTGGCCCTCTGTTCCCTTAGGTAGGCCAAGTACAATTAATCTTTCATTCTTCAATTATCCAAATTTAGCAAGCCTGTTTTTTTAAAACAAGTAAACAAAAGTAACATTCAATCACATGAGTATTCATTCACTAGCTCCAGCTAAATAAGAAGTGGAAACATGTAGTCATGAAATCCCAGGACAGAATTCCATATCTGAGGGCTTGAACCCAGAGTGAATGAGTTTTCTGCATGGATTCACCATTTATGAGCAACTTCAGATATGGCACTTAAATTTTCTTTCCTTGCATCCATCATCTACAAAACAGAAATGATAAGAACATATGTATGATAGGTTATTTTTTAGTATAATGTGAATTGATTAATGAAAATCCTGTGCAACAGTGTTAGATGCATGGAAACCTCTAAGGGTTTCACAATATGGGGATGGGATTTAGAATTTTATGGATGGGTATAATGAAGAGTGAATTGATCCACAATGTATACTTTTATTTTTTCAGCACAGTGATTCCTGTATAAGGAGAAATATTTTATTAAATGAACTATATTTGTGACCCTATAATCCATTGACTATTTGGGTTCTCATTTAAAAATAAACAAGAAATATACATGTAGATGCATTATATAAGTAAATATAGTCTCTTGACCTTTTTCATTTTGAAATAGGTATCATCATTGCTATTTGTTTTTATAATTATGCAGTTGCATGCATTTCATTAAATGTCTCTAAACATTCAAATTTCAAAATGTTCCTAAATATTTTGTCTATGTATAGGTCCAGGGAAAGATGTATTATAATCCTAAGAATTGAACTTGGTTGCAGGATAAAAACTCTGTCTATGTAAGGTATACTGAAAAAGTTAGTTTGGGATAGATCTCACTTTAAGTTTCTTGCAATTATATTGTATTAAACTAATTTTAAATTTCATTGGGTATCTCTCACATGTTAGGCACAGGTATAAATTGCTTATTTATATATTCCTTTCTCAGACCTCTCTATGTCCACCTCAGGTAGGCATTGAGAATAAGACCTGCATTTCTTAAATATATACATGGCCTACATTCACTCAGAGAGCAAGAACTTGGGCCAAAATTTGATCCTATATTTCCTACTACAGTTCCTGTGCTCATGTTAGCCATATTTTAGAGAAAAACAATGTTTAATACACCAACAGAAGTTTGAGTTTAGCAGTTTTGTACTGTAGGAAGAATATCTTAAAATATAGTGTTAAAATACAAACACAACAATGCAACCAATTGGAAGATGCTTCCACACACTCTGCATTCATTACATTAATCATATTATTAAAAAACAGGCCATGTGTTCCTTCCCTCCTGAGCTTGCTGTTTAAGAATCATTAAAACTATCTATAAAAAAGCAAAAGAAAAATATCAACACTATCATTACTAAAGCAAAAGCAGACTTTGAAAATAATTTTGAATTAAGTTGCCCAACTTATTTGGTTGTCAATCATATTTAGTAATTGGCACCATTAAGTTCCTAAATAGAATTAGTACAAATATTCCTGGAATTTTCTTGAAGATACCTCAAGATTTTATCTTCTATTTTTTTCCATCTATTCCTGTTTTTCTCATTGTTTTTATCAGGAAAGGATACTGGATTTTGTCAAATGCCCTTTTTATCAACTGAGATGATCATGTGTTTTTATCCTTCATTTTGTTAATGTGGTATATTACTTTAACTGATTTCTTATGTTGAACCACCCCCTGTAAACCTGGGGCAAAGCCCACCTTATCATGACATAAAATTGCTTTAATGTGCTGTTGGATTTGATTTGTGAGTGTTTTGTTAAGGACTTTTGCATCTATATTCATTAAAAGAATTTATCTGTAGTTTATTTTTCTTGTTGTATATTTATTTGGCTTTGGAATTAAGGTTTTGTAGACATGATAGAATGAGTTAGGTACTGTTCATTGTCTTCAATTATTTAAAAGAGTTTGGGTGAGATTGGTATTAAATATTCTTAGAAACATTGGTACAAATTCACATGTGAAACCATCTGGTCTTGGGTTTTTCTTTGTTTGGAGCTTTTTTTGACTGATTAAATGCTTGTAATTGGTTGGTAGAGGTTTTCTATTTTTTTCCTGATTTGTGGTAAGTTGTTCATTTGTTTCTAAGAATTGTTCCATTTCATCTAAGTTCTCTAATTAGGTAACACACATATGTGCATAGTATCTTCTCATGATCCTTTTATTTCTGTGCAGCATTTGACTAATGCTGCACCTCTAATTTCTCATTTATTTGTTTGCAACTTGCCTCTTATTTTTAAGTCTAACTATTTTTATTGATTTTATTAACATGACAAATTTTTATTTTGTCTATTCTCTCTATAGTTTATTTGTATCTATTTCATTTATTTATGCTCTTATCTTTGTTAGTTCTTTCCTTCCATTTGCTTTGGGTTTTGTTTGCTGTTCTTTTATTAGTTCCAAGTGTGAGGGTAGGTCTTTGATATTAGCTTTTCTCCTTTTGTAATGTATGTTCTCAGGGTTTTAAATTTTGCTCCCAGCTTTGTCTTTGTTGCAATTATTAACTTTCACCCATGACATGTTCTCATTTGCATTCATATAGTTTATTTATTCTTTTCTCTTCCAAGTCCTTCTTTGGTCAACTGACTGTTTAAGAGTGTATTGTTTAACCTCCATATGTTCATGAATTTTCCACTTTTCCCAATTATTGATTTACAGTTTCATTCCATTATGTCAAAACACATGCCTCACATAATTTCAATCTTTTAAAATTTATTGAGACATTTTGTGAACCAATATGGGGCATAACCTGAAGAATGATACATGAGGAAATAACAAGAATGTATATCCTGCTGTTTTCAGGAGCAGTGTTCTATGTAAGTCTTTTAGGACAAAAACATGTAACATATAATTCAAATGCTCTGTTTCCTTATTAATTATTTGTCTATATGCTGTATTCATTGATAAGAGTCATATATTGAAGTCTCCAGCTACTATAGTAAAGGTGTCTGTTTTTTCCTTCCATTTTACCAATGTCCATCTCATATATTTTGGAGCACCATTCTTAAGTGTATACATATTTATGATTGCTAGGTGTTCTTTTAGGATTGCTCCATTCATTAATGTTTAGCCTCCTTATTTGTCTCTTAAAACAGCTTTTGACTTATATTTTAACTTGTCCAATATTAGTATCACTGCCCAAGCTATTTTTTTTTGGTTACTGTTGAATAGAACATATTTTTCTGTCCTTTCACTCTCAACCTGTATATATCTTTGATCTAAAGTAAGTATCTTTAAAAAAAGGTGGTTGCATTAGGTATTTTAAGTCCCTCCCAGAAATCTGTATTTATTCATCAAGGAGAATTTAGTTCAATAATATTGAGTATTATTACTGCAATGGCAATACTTGCAGTAACAATTTTTTTTAATTTATTAATTATAATTCTTTTTGTCAGGATGGAATTGTTGATCCCACAGTGCCAGGGCCAGATTCATTCCTGGTAGTCATCTCCCATGCAGCCAGGGAGACTTTCACCCCTGGATGTCATGTTTGATATAGAGGTGCAGGGCAATGATTTCACTTGCAGAGTTGGACTTAGAGAGAATGAGACCACATCTGAGCACCAAAAGAGGTCCTTCAGAAGTAACTCTTAGGCATGCCTATAGGTAGTCCAACCTTCTGCACTGCCTTCATAAGCTTCACAAAAGGAAGCTTCAGGATTGAGGGCATGCTGTATTGATTTGGGTGACCCTAAAGTTTGATACAGTATCAGGGGATTCCCTGATGGTAAGATTTAACAGTTCAATATTCTTTCTCCCATCCTTCAAGGGACTTTGCTGCAGCAGCCATTTTGTCCTTTGATTTTATTTTTCAGAGATAATGTATCCTATACTGTTAAAATCAGTTTTTATTATGAAATATAACATATATATAAAACAGCAATGTTTCTAAGCTCACTGTAGCAGGTAGATATAGAACAGATTTTTGTGCATGGTATGAGCTACTGTTCCACAATTAGAAGTTTTTCCTTCTAGCTCCTCCAAGATATGGGAGAATAAAAAAAATCAATATAATATTTCAGCAGTCATACTTGTTTGTTAAATCTCATCTTCACTGTTATAATCTCTCCTTCTTTGATCATTCTTGCAATTTTTAGGGGTTTTTGGACTTTGCCATTTCTAAGTCTTTGATGTTGGAAAGGGGTGTTGATAATATGGGATAGGGGATGGAACTCATTGCTATTCTTGGAAAGACTGGCCCTTCTGGGTTTCTGAATTTATCTGGCCTAGTAAAACTTCTGGAGGTTGTAAGTTTCTGGTAAGTAATCTTGGTATGTGAAATCTTTTTAGAATCTCAGATGATGCCTGAACTTTTCTATAGGATTAGCAGTAATGATTTTGTTTGAGGTTTGGCAAAGTATGGTAATTAGCAATTTCTAGCCAATGCTTGCATGAGCATAACCTCCGAAAGAGCCTCTCAACTCTATTTAAACTCACTTAGATGCAGATTCCTTATGTTGTTGCATTTCTTTTCTCCTTGTTGGTCAGGAAATTATTACAGTGCCTGGGCATTTCTTTTCTCCTTGTTGGTCAGGAAATCATTACAGTGCCAGGGCCAGACTCACATCTGGGACTCATGTCCCACATTGCCAGGGATACATTCACCCCTATATATCATGTTCACATATGGGGGAGGATAATGATTTTATTTGCAGAATTGGGCTTAGAGAAAGAGGCAATATCTCAACAAAAAAAAGAGGTCTCTGAAAGTAATTCAAGCATAACCATAAGGAGACTTATGTTCTCTGTTTCAGAAATAAGCTTCACAAAAGCAAGCCCCAAGATCAAAGACTTGGTCTATTAACTTGGAAATCTCCAATATTTGAGACAGTTTCAGTGGTTTCCCTTGTGATAAAGCTTAATAGATCTACATTTTTCTCCTGTCCCTCAAGGGACTTTGCCAATAATTTCTAATTAAATGCCTGTGCTGGTGTGAAGCTATTAAGCACCTCAGAAAGGTAATGTAATTTAATCATCACTCAATATTGTTGAGTGGGATATTTTTTATTGTTCCCTGGAGGTATGACCCACTCAACTGTGGATATTAATATTTGATTATATGGTTTCCATGGATATGTGTGTCCACCCATTCAAGGTGGAGTTGCTGAGTGGAATCTTTTAAGAGGGAACCATTTTGGAAAAGCTTTAGAGCCACCAGAACCAACAAAGCCAACAGAATGGACAGAGTCCTGAGGAAGCCATCCATTGAAGAAGTCTGGAGAAAAAGCTAGCTGATGTCACCATGTGCCTTTCCAGTTGGGAGAGAAATCCTAAACATAATTGGCCTTCTTGAACCAAAGTATGTTGGGCTGACAAATACAACCTGCTGGGCAGGATAGGAAAAATACAGAGTCAAGAAGCTTCATAAGAATCTCTGACAACAACCTTCTGGGCTTCATACTTAGGGAAACTCCTGATCTGGTCTGGAAAAATCTAATTGGGCTTGATCATATCTGGGCACACACTCCTCAAAAAATGTTCCATATAAGCTCAAGGAAAAACAAGAAAACAAGAGTTGAAACATTTAGACCAGCTAAACAGAAGATATGCTAGAGATCTAGAATAAGATGCACTAAATGCCAAAAAATAGATAAAGAATAAACCCAGTCAATGAGAAAACCCTAGGGAAAAGAGTGAAAACAACCTCCAGAATAAACTAATTAAAGAAATCAGATGCCTAGATTCCAGCAAGTAATCATGAGTCATACTTGGAAGGATGAAGATATGGTCCAGTCAAAGGAACAAAGTAACATTTCAAATGAGATATAGGAGTTGAAAAAACTAATTAAAGATGGCAAAACAGACATGGTAAAATAAAAACTAAATCAACTAGTTGAGGGAAGACGGGACAAAGAGATGAAGGACATGAAGACGCTGAGCAAAAAATGAAGATCTAGTAATCTTGAAAAAACAAACACCAGAATTTATGGAAATGAAAGACACAATAGAAGAGATGAAAAAACCAACTGAGTCTTACAATAGCAGATTTGAAGACATAGAAGCAAAGATTCATGAACTAGAGAACAGAACATCTGAAATCCTACAAACAAAAGAACAAATAGGGGAGAATTTGAAAAATATGAGCAGGGTCTCTGGGAATTGAATGACAATATGAGGCACAAAAAAAATGTTTTGTGTGTCCAGAAGTAGAAAATAAGGGAAAAGGGGCAGAAAAAATAATGGAGGAAATAATCACTAAACATTTCCCACCTCTTATGGAGACATAAAACTATAGATCCACTAAGTTTAACTTACACCAAATAGAAAATACCTAAATAAAACTATTCCAATATGTTTACCAGTCAGATTGTCAAATATCAAAGACAGAGATAAGTCTGAAAGCAGCAAGAAAAAAGTAGTGCATCACATAAAAGGAAAGCTCAATAAGATTATGTGTGGATTTTTCAGTGGAAACCATGATGACAAGAAGGCAGTGCCGTGATATGTTTAAGATGCTGAAAGAGAAATACTGCCTATCAAACCCATCCTTCAAAAATGAGGGAGATTGTAAAATATCTATAGGTAAATAGACCTAAAATAATTTGTGAATAAGACCAGCTCTATAACAAATACTAAAGGGAGTGCTACAGGTCCAAAGGAAAAGACAGGAGATTGAGTTTGGATAAGAACATATTAATGAAGACTATCAAAACGGGTACAGAATAAGGCCATGATGCATGCAAAAACATGGATGAACTTGAGAACGTTGTTTTAAGTGATATCAGCCAGAAAAAAGACAAATACTCTATGGTTTCACTACCATTAACTAACATTAAAGAGCAGATTTTGAAATTAAAATTGTGAACACAGGATATGAGGAGACAGAAAGAGAGTAGAGATTGGGAATTTGATGCTGAAGAGGTGCAGAATGTTCAGCAGGATTGATTGTGAAGAACAAGAATTGTGTAGCACCAAACTCTGTGATGGTGGCACAATATTGTAAACACACTGATCCAAGTTATGCTTGAAAGAGGAAGGCTAAGGGCATGTATGACACCAGAAGGAAAGCTGGAAGATAAATTCTGGGACAGTAAAGCTGAGCAAAACCTTAAGTGAGCAATCATGGTGATTAAATGTGCATATATAAGAATGTTTTTGCATGAGGGAGGAAGAAGATAATGTCACCATTTCTAGATGTTGAAAATGGTAGAGTATATGAAAAAAGTGCAATGAATGCAAACTAGGATCCATAGTTAACAATGACACCTTAATATGCATCAATTAAATATAACAAAGAAAATATACCAAAACTAAATGCCAATAAGTTGGTGATATAAGGGAGGGGTATGTGATTCTTGTTGTTGTTTCTCTTTTATATTTAACTTTTTCTTCATTTTTTCCACTTCTTTCTTTGCAGAAAAAATTTAAATATCCTTATATATATATTGTGGTGGTGATTGTGTAACTATGTGATTATACTGAGAAATATTATTATTTACTTAGGATGGTTTTATTGTTTGAAACTCTTATGTACCTATAGTAGTTATGTTCAGGTGTAAACTTGGTCAGTTGACAGTGCACAGTTGTGTTGCTGTGGACTTAAATAATCAGCATGTGAAATTCATGTATGGCTCATTATATCTGCAGTTGGATAAGGGGAGTATCTTCCATAACAAGTGATGCTTAATATAATTAACTGGAGGTGCAAATGGAGAGCTCAGCAGAGCTTAGCAGATCACCACACCTCAATTCACAGTTCACAGCCAACACAGAACCAGAGATTTGTGGAAGTAGAAAGGAAATACCTTGGGGTAAAGCAATATGACTCTAGAAGCTTGAAGGCCAGAGTCATCACCATGTACCTTTCAATGTAACAGAGAAAGGCAGAAGAAAGCTAGCTGTCTTTCCTCCAAAGAACTGTGAATTTGTAATTAAATTAATCCCCATTATAAAAGCCAGTCCAGTTCTTATGCAGGACATTCTGGCAGATTTAGCAAACTAAGACTATGCCAGAAAAGTCATAATATTCTAATTCAATCTTGGGGAGGCAGACCTATTGTTCAGTGGGACTTTTTGATTAGTTTGTTCCCATAGAGATGTATCCACCTAAATGTGGTTGGAACATTTTGAATAGGTTGTTTCCATGAAGCAATGACCCCACACATTTAAGGTGGGTCTTAATCTGGTTACTTCAGTCATATGAGAAGAATACATTTTGAAGAAATCACTGATGCTTGGAGACAGATAATGCCCTTGGAGATACTAAGTTAAGAGACAAAATCCAAAGTTTGCCCTGGAGAAGTTAAGAGAGGACTCAAAAGCTTAGAAACAGAAAACACCCCAGGAGAGGTTCAGCAGTCTCCATTAGACCTGAAATAGCCATTGTCAAATCAACCCAGGAGCAAAGTGACAGAAAATGTCACCATGTGCCTTCGTATGTGAAAGAGGAACCCTGAACAGGATCATCCTTTATAGAGTGAAGGTACCTTCCTGTTTATGCCTAAATATGGGCATTTTCATGGCCCTTGAAGTGTAAATTTGGAACCTAATAAATCCCCATTGTGAAAGCAACTCATTTTGGATATATTGCATTCTGGCAGCTTTAGCAAACCAAAATAGATGGATTGTATGCTGTATGAACAGGAGTGTTTGAATAATAAACAGAAAGAAACAAGTGCTGGAGAAAGTGTGGAGATAGAAATCTATCCATTAATTGTAGGTAGGGAAGTAGAATGGTGCAGTCCTTCTTGAGGTCAGTTTAGTGGTTCTATAGGAGGCTAAGTATAGCACTGCCATATGATCCTGCAAGCTCATTATTAGGTATATACTTGGAAGAACTGAAAACAGGGGAATAAATTGAAATTTGCACACTGATGTTTACTGTGGCAATATTCATGATTTACAATAGATAGAGCTGCCTGAAGCACCCATCAATTGATTAATATAAGGGTGAATTGTAATACATATTTACAATGGGATTTTGAGTGGCTACAAGAAGTAAAGAAGTTGTGAGGTATGCAACTAAATGAATGAAACTTGAGGACAGTATGTTGAGTGAAATAAGCAAGAAATGAAATGATAAATATTATAATACTTCAGTAATATGAACTAACTACAATATACAAACTCTGAAATTAGAATTAAAGAACATATGTTATCAGGGGAAGGCTTATGTAATGTACAGGTTCCTAGACTGTAAGCTCTTACAGCAGTCACATCTATTCCTGAGTAGTATCAGGTGTTTTTAACTGAGATGCTGAACTTTTTGTGTGTAACCTGGTGACTCCTTGGAACCTATCTAACTTAATTTGTATGACCATATTATTTGAACACCATAGTTAAATGTAACATTGAAAAAGTAGTGGGATCCTGCTTGTTTGTTCAGATTACTTTGATGCTCTGATACAACCCAGAGTAATCTGGGAAGAAAATAAAAATGTACTTCCAAAGTACCTTTGATGGACTGGGGGAAAAGTGAAAACATTAAACTCTCTCACATGGGGAATTTCTTACATTCTTGGAAGCATTGAGGACTATCAATTTAATAGTCCAAACCCTTGATCTTGGAGCTTGCACTTATGAAACTTATTCTTGCAAAGGAGAAGCTAAGCCTATTTATAATTATGCCTGAGCCATCCCAAGACAACCTCTTTTCTTGCTCAGATGTGACCTCTCTTTCTAAACCAACTCTTCAGGTAAACTCATTTACCACCCCTATACAAGTCATGATTCCCAGGAGTGTAAGTGTTCTTGGCAACATCAGATTTCACTCCCAGAGATGAACCTGGACATGGAATCATGGAATTGAGGAAGCCTTCTTGAACAAAAATGGGATGGGAAATAAAACCAAGTAAGGTTTCAGTGACTGAGAGATTTCAAATAGAGTCAAGTAGATGTTCTGGAGGTGTTTCTTATATATTATACATAAATTATAATTTTTAGTGCATTAGAATAGCTAGAAGGAAATAGCTGAAACTATTGAACTGTGTTCCTGGAGTCTTGATTCTTGAAAGAGATCGCGTGACTTGTATGGTCAGCTTATTTGAACACCATAATACAGTGTGACTGCATGATTGAGAAAACCTAGTGTCTGACACTCCCTATCCAGTGTATAGACAAATGAATAAGTAAATAAAGACAATAAATAAATCTTAGGGGATAAGTGTATGGGACATTTTGGTTGTTCTTTCTTATTTCATTTTTATTTCCTTGTTATTTTTTGGAGTAATGAAAAAGTTCAAAAATTGATTGTGGTGATGAATGTACAACTATATGATGATACTATGAACCACTAATTATACACTTTTGATGATTACATGGTATGTAAATATATAACAGTAAAATTGCATTAAAAAAGACTATCTCCTTCCTAGGCTGTGTGGTTCATATATTACTCTACCAGATCATGATTGGAGTGGAATTCTTCTTCCTGGGTCTCATATCCTATGACCAGCTCATAGCTGTGTGCAATTACCTCTGATACCATCTCCTGATGAGCCACAGGATTTGCTTGTTTATTTCAGTGGGTTTTGGGTTGGTTGCTCCTTAGATAGATTTATGCTGATCCTCACCAGTATGAGTTCCCCTACTGAAGCCCCTGAAAAATAAATCACTTTTTCTGTGAGACCTCAGCCATGCTGAAGCTGTCATGTATTGAAACTCCCTCTATGAGATGCATGCCTTGTACTGCTCATCTCCATATCTGTCATCTCTGTCTCCTGCACATGGATCCTGATCACTGTCTGTCAGTTCGATTCTGCTGAGTATTGGTCCAAAGTGTTTTCAACCTGCTTTTCCCATATTACAGTGGTGAGCATTTTCTATGGGGCAGCTTTCTACATCAATATTCTGTCTCATTCATGCCACATGCCAGGAAAGAAAAGGTAGCATCTGCCTTCTACACTATCTTCACCCCCATGATCAGACCACTTAAGTATACCTTGAGAAATAAACATGTGGTAGCAGCTCTAAGGAAGTTGCTGGGGGAGGTGTTCCTCCTCTGAGAGAATCAGAGACAAGGATGTGCCCAGGAAGTAATATGTATTCCAGGCTGTGAGAACGAACATCCTTATTGTTTTCTCCAATGACACATTGTTTTAGTTTCATTGGTTGTTCAAGCAAATACTGTAAAAAAAAGAATGGGAATTTATTAGCTCATGGTATTTAAGCTGAAAGAAATTCCAGATCAAGGCATCACCATGGCAATGCTTTCACCCAATAGACTGGCATTCTGGGGTTGGCTACCAGAGATCCTTGGCCTTAGCTTTTCACATGCAAAGGTAGTGTGCTGGTTTGAATATTTGATGTACCCCAGAAAAGCCATGTCCCTTAATCTACATTAAATATTGCTGGGTAGTAACTTTTTGATTATCCATGGATATGTGACCCACCACATTGTGATTGGTAACATTTGATTTGATGGGTTCCATAGAGATGTCTCCAGCCATTTAAGGTGGGGCTGCTTACTAAAGCCCTTTAAGAGGGAATAATTTTGGAAAGAGCTTTAAAGTTCACACAGGCAGAGACCTTGGAGATGAAAAAGGAAAACACCCCTGGGAAATTTCATGAAACAAGAAGCCTGGAGAGAAAGCTAGCAGATGTCATCATGTTTGCCATGTGCCTCTCCAGTTGAGAGAGAAAACCTTAATGTCATTGGACTCTATGAAACAAGGCATCTTTCCCTTATGCCTTAGATTGGACATTTCTATAGCTTTGCTTTAATTTGGACATTTTCATGACTTTAGAACTGTAAACTTGCAACTTAATAAATTCCCCTTCTTAAAAGCCATTCCATTTCTGGTATATCACATTCAGGCACTTTACAAACTACAACAGGCAAATTGCCATATCCCAGGCTCTTCCTTTTCTCCTAGGTTCTTTGATGTTTCACTTCTTGCTGCTTCCCCTTTGGTTTTCTTTGTCAGCCTGAGTTTCATTCCTCTTATGATGGACTCCAGTAATATGATTTAAGCCCAACCTGACTGAGGTGGGCCATACCTTAACTAAGGTTAAGGGCATTGAAAATGTCCTAATTACAATGGACTCACATCCACAGGAATGGTTTAAACTTAAGAACATAATTTCCTATGGTGCATATGACACCAAGTGACCATATAAATAGTCTTTTAAGAAAATATATTTTTGCTTTGGAAAAATAATCGCTGTCATTTTGATAATCCTGAGATACTGACCAGTGCAATTCCTTTACTGGGGTAATGCAAGAACTACAGCTTTAGGCTGTGTCTCATCCCTAGCCATTGTGTCTTTCTGGATTCACTGACATTTTCCTAAAAGCATTCTCAGTCAGGTAGCAATATTCCTAAATTATCCCATGCATGTTAACCATCATTTTAGAGACCAGAATAATATTTTTATAATTTTTCCTTAAATAACATAAATGCAATTCAAAAATTATCAATTTAACCAATTTCAAATTTCTAATTCAATGTCATTAATTACATTAACAATTTTGTGCTGTCATAACCTACATCCATTACTCAAACTACTTTAAATGAATTCATGTGCTCTTCATAGTTTCATTAATAAGCTTCTGATTGGAAAATTATTAGGAAAATTTGCCCCATCATTGGTGATCTAATTTCAAAAATGCAGCACAAATAAAATATTTTCTAGTGATAGTAGTGCAACAGTATTATTCATTTACTAGGCTTTTGTAAATAAGATTTTATTGTATTTTGGGTTCTTTATCCTTAGTCACATTTCATGAACATCTGTATTTTCCAACCACTGAAATAAAATGTAGTATACAGTGGTTCTTATTTTAAATAAATTCTAATATTTACCTTGCAGTCAATAAACATTCTATGATTGATTGAAATTTTATTTCTTCCATTAAAATCATAACAATGTTCCAACCCCTCCAAGTCTTCCATGTATGTTTTAATAAAATGATGAAAGGTAGGGCCACAGTGGCTCAGCAGGCAAGAATGCTTGCCTGCAATGCCAGAGGACCCAGGTTTGATTCCCAGTGCCTGCTCATGTAAAAAAAAAAGATAAAAGTTAAACATAGAAAGAATAGATCCAGGTAGTTTGATTAGCTAACAGTATCCTTGATTTAAGTTTTTCAGTTTTCATACCCTCAACTTCTCCATTTGATATGTTTGTAGAAAAATATATCACTTATTAAGTAGTAAGGACTTGTGGTGTTTTAAGAATAATTTTTAATCTATATAAAGGCCTAAAATATTAACAAAACACGTACACCACTGAGGGTTCCACCATCTATTCACTTAACTTTATCTACCTGTTGTGTGTAAGACCTTCAGATATTATAAATAAAAGAGAAGTTTTGATTAACCTGGTGTTTATTTGCCCTACCATTAGAAGGCTAAGAAAAGAGTAAGTGATGGACAAATTAAGTGATTTCATAGATGACAAAGAATAATCAGAGGCTATCTGTTTTATTTATTCTGGTATACATATAGAAGAAAAGGTATTTCCTTCATCACTGCTGGTGCTGGTTAAAAATATCCATTTCAGTGTTCTAATCATAAAGTTGATCTTTACTCAGAAAGTTTATGATAACTCTGTTCTCCTCCTTAAATGAAAGAAACAAATGGCAATAAAAATGGCGAGGAAAGAGATGGAAAAGGAAAGTCCTGCATGATTGAATGTCTTCAACTGGAAAATGGACAAGCATTCAGTTATGGAATATACTCAATGTGACATTAGATCAGTGCAATTCCCTTTTCTATTAACTTTAATCCACTGCATTTGTGCTAATACCCTACCCTGCCTGATGCTTCTCCTGGGATTTCTCTTCACAGTGGGATTTTGTGCTACATATTTTCCCTCTTCCCTAGCATTTTGGTCTTTTTTACCCATTTTCTTAGGATTCTACATAGGGTTGGTTTGAAATATATCTAATAGAGTTTTCTTACATTCATTTCCAATATAAATTGTTTGTAGATTTAACAAGAGCACTTAACACAAATATTGATAGATATTAAAAGCACCTGGAAAACAACAAGCAAGTGGCCTTATTTAGATGAGTTCCCAGACACATCATAGCAGGTATAACTAGGGAACTTTTGTGATGTTCTTAATAGGTTCTTCATTAATATCAGTGATGGTCAAACAGTTCATTTGTTTTAGGATACTTTATTATGCTCAACATTTGTTGTGAACTTTTCTGTATATCTTAATACAATAAAAATGAAAAAGTTACATCATATATACAGTTGTTGAAAACTCCCCCTTATATATAGGACTCTGCATGGGAATGGTCAGGGATTTTCACCCCAGCCATGAGACCAACTTCTCATAAATGAAAATTTATGGTCTTCTGACTTTGCCCTTTCTCAAAAATAATATGAATTATTAATTTAGAAATTACCATTATATGTTATAATAAAATTAACACTGATTATATAACCACAAAATGTAAAATATTGTTCTAGATTTTGGGGAAAAGATAAGGAGAAATCTGTCCCTAATTTCCTTGGTATATTCAATTCATTTTCTGGCTTTGATTCTGACCCTTACAAATTCATACAAGGTTTTGAGGAATTAGTGCCACATGAGATGGGAGAACTGATATTCTAAGCAAATTATTGCCTCTCCCAAGCTACTGACAGATTGTAGCCTCAGAATCACATCTTCTGAATTCCCATTCAATATGTTGATTCCAAACCATGGTATTGCTATTACTTGGTGAGAAGAAAGCTGAATAATGTGTGGCTGCCAGGTTGTTAATGGTAATAATGACTTGGGAACAAGGTCCCTCAGGGAGCAAAGGCTAATAAAGCTTGGTTCATTTTCTGTAGGACACCAGCTTGGCTGGTCTATGAAGGACCTGGTGACCCATGGTGAAGAGCAGACAGCTGACCCTCAGTGGGGTTTTGTTTTCAGGTGAGGGTATGCACCTTACATGAACTGAAACTTGTTTCTACACAGTTATTTCAAAACTTATGAAAAATTGTTTTAGGGACTATCATAACATTTTAAAATGTTTTATTAAATATGCATGGAAGTTTCAGACAAAAAGAAATAATAGGAAAAATTGAAAATATTTAGACAAATATTTAGTGTAGAAAAGAGGTTGCAGACCATTGTTGACTTTGAATTAAGTCAGGTCTTTCTAACAGGTCTATAAATAATGTGACACAAAATGTGTGAAGCACCTGTTCTTGACTGTATAAAGCAGTTATTTAGAAAAGGCAGGGCAATTGTAATGATGGATGATTTCATGGCACTGAAAAATTTATTTGGATAAAATAACAGATTGAATCACAAGCATTTAATTAATTAACACCAGAATTTTAAAAATCATTTTCAGTTATTGTCTTGTTCCTAAATCTTTTAAAATCTGAATGTCTTGATCTTGCCCCACATTTATGAAATATCCCTGTGACTGCCTCTTTCAAAATCCCAGAAACTCAAAGTTGAGAATTTTTAATGTTTATTTCTCCACCATATGCCTTTGATTTGTACAACTTTCTAAGAATACATGTGATAAAAAATTGCCTGTAGAATCAACTGCAAATAATCCATATTTATTTTACTTTCCTTAACTTTTTCAGCTTAATTTATTAGATTTTATTCATCACATAAGCAAAGACAAGTTTCTTTATTTCATTCTGTGATGCTTCCCAAGAAACTAGAAATTTTCATGATACAAATAAATTCTCCATAATTTTTAGTTGAATACATGTACAACACACTTTATTTTAAAGGGTTTTAAGACTAGAAAGTTCAAATTTCATCTAAAAATGAATTCTTTTTGTTTTTCTTTGTCTTGTGCATTCCAGGGTTAAAAAGTTGCAGTGGAATCTGGATGGGAAAGAAATTAGTTGATGTTTACAATCTCACACACATTTGCATGTCAAGGGAGAGCTGAAAACAAAAGACAGAAACCAAATTCTTTCCAAATTCATCAAATCTTCCCAAATTTCTACTAAGCAAGGTAAAATTTTGGCTTTTGAGAATAAATATCATTGGCTTTTGATAGGGTAATCTTGGATATTATTTCTCCTTTGCAAGGAGGATGTAAGTCTAATATGTAAGCATTTACTCATGCTAGTGGGGAAAAGAAAGACATTTTCTTCAATATTGATTGAGAATTTAGAGATGAGACAAAGCTGATATTTCATATATCTGTTGATGTTACTAAAATTGTTCATTCTCTGAATTTCCAAAGTGCTTAACTGAAATGACAAGGAATTTTAATGGATTATCAAAGAAACTCAGAAAACATGAGGAACCTGTTTCAACATGGTGAAAGCACAACTCTAGACCTCACCTATCCGGGAACAGTCTAGAACCAGTTACTTCATTGTCCCTGCTAGACCACACTTCTAAGAGAGATGGGGTTATATTATTTGGGCCCAAGGCAAGGCTAAATACAAATAATTGTTATTTTATTATTTGAAAGGGATTTTGGGGACTATAAACATCTTTATCTTCAAGTAATTTTTAAGAACAAGATTATGAGGTATACTATGCATATACTAATGCTTTCATTACAAATATGGAGAACTGAACCAATTCTAGAAATTTTTTACATATGTGGGAGGAGGATGATGAATGCTTTCTTAATCTTGTTATATAATATTTCCTATCATGCCTTCTCTATGTACAGGGTAAACAAGGTAAGGCCTGAAAAAGGCACAGTTATATATATTGGTCAACTTTGAATTCAGAAGCTAATTCATTTTTTCCAGTTCTGGAGACTGTTCTCTTCTCATTGTTAATAAAAGTGTGGAAATATTTTTTTCAAAAGAAGAGAGATCTTAAAATTATAGCCAGCACTTCAATAACATCTTGAAGTGCCAGATATTTTTTAAGAGACCTTGTATAGCTTATTTCATTTAATTTTAACAATGATACTGAGGAAGGAACTGTAATACCCATTGTAAAATGAGGAACTTGAGGGTGTACAGTGTTTTGTAACTGGAAAGAGGGCAGACCCCAGGCAGTTTATGACTAGATTCTGTTCACCTAACAGACTGAACAACCACAGAAGTGAAGGGTGAAATGATACCTTAGATTCACTGTATAAAACTGGATAGACTTACAAATAGGTATCAAACAGGAAGACTTACCCTAACAACCTTGCTTTATTCCCAGGGACAACTCTCCACCATTTCAGGGCATTCTTTGGCATGCAGTTCTCTTTTCTTCACTGAAGAATTATTCCACATTTCTATTGCATTAGTTAGTTTCTTTCTATTTTACTTTGTACTTCTTGATTATTTTTATGAGTGTATATCAGTGAATGCCTTAAAATCTAATCTACAATGACCAAAGTCTGCATTTTAAGAACTAAGACACATATAAACCAAGAGAACACTTTGTGGAATAAGGCTTATAAATTGGGAAGGACTCAGGTGACTTCTTCTCTAGGTAACAGGTGCGGATATAGGTAACAGGGTGTGTTCTCCTGTCACAAAATTACTTTCCTGTTACAGATCCTTGAAGCATCCTGAATAGGAGGATCCTGCATAAAGGAGCCTGAAATATTTGTCTAAGTTTGAATTTTTAATGGGATTCCAAGTGTGAATTTTTGTCTTCCAAGTCAAATCCAATTGTTGAAAAACTGAGATGTAGAAAATTGCATGTTTTCATTGCTCATGTTTTTGAGAAGAGACTTATTCAGTTTTAACTTAATTTATTTTGTATATGTAACCTATACTAATTGTGAAAAAACAGAAAGTGGAGTCAAAAACAAATGAATATCACTTGGAATCCCACCAATACTGATAACTTCTATTAACTTTATAATTATTGGGGTATGTTATAAATATATATCTTAAATTAATAATAAGAATAAAATGTGTAACTTTTTGATCCAGAGTACAATGAGACTGTCATCACATGTTAATGGATTTAGATCCACCTTATTTTCACTGGAAATTCTATTTTATTTATTTCTAATTTATTTATGTCTCCAATTAACAGATAATCAGGATACTCTTGCTTTTTAATCATTGCAACCGATACCAAGATGAATAGTTTTTACTGTAAGTGTGAATAATATTGTAATAATTGATATGGTATTGAACATAAATGAAAATGAAGATGCAAAGAATCTCATTTACTGTAACTTACAATGATTTCTTAGGTATTCTGAGAAAGTATTTTGAGTTTGTTTCAGTGAGTAATTGCCTTAAATCTGTAGACATAAAACATCTCTGATTTAGATGTACAAATTCTATTGCTGTTTGATAATAGAAAATTTTAATTTATTTCTCCTTCTAAGAATTATATTTCTTTTATAAAACTTCAGTGGACCTTATTTTATGGCAAGTATATTTGGATTGAAGATAAACAGAAGTTCTGACAATTTAAAAAATTATGTTCTTTAATCAGATTTCACATGACATACCTGAAAACATTTTAAAGTGATTCTTCTAGGCATATATCATCTTAGAAAGTATAAAAAGGAAAGCATTTCTATTTTAATAACCTTTATTTGTATGATACTTTTCCATTTAATTATTCAACAAATATTTACTATGTGTCAGGAATTCTTTTAGATTGTGGTAACTTCCATTAGATAGAAAACATAAAATCTTTGCTTACTGGGAGTTTACTTGTTATTGGCAGGTGACAAATTCAAAAATATATTTTAGAACATGTTCAGAAATATGAAGAAATCTAAGATCATGAAGCAAATTGCACTGAAGTTGCTATTTCATATTAAAAGTACAAATAGATGCTTCTGAGAAGGTGACTTTCAGCCAATATCTGAAGTATGCAATGGATGAGCATGCACACATGTTGGGAGGAGACCCAGACAGAGGACACAGCAGAGGCAGAGACTCAAAGTGATGAAAGAGGCTAATTAAGGAGTCTGCTGGAGCTACAACATGGGGGCAAGTGGGCAAGAGGGGGACAGGTAAAAGAAGAAAACAAGATAGGATTTACAATGGGATATGAAACTATTATTATAGGAATTTTTACAGAGATTTCCATGGTCTGACCTAAAGTTTGGTACATCACTTTGAATATTGTGTTGTCTATAGAAATAGTCAGAAATCAGAGAGATAGCAGGGAAGTTACTGGAATAACTCAAGTGAAATGTAATGATGGCTTAAGAGTAGTCTGCTCTACTAGACATGGAGGTGGTGAGAAATAGAGACATATGTAATGGAAATTATTTCACACTTTTAGGATAAAATGTCTGAATATATTTGATATGACAAAGGAAAAGTTGCCACTCCTTCTTAGTATGGACTTAACTCAATAAGAAATTTGGGAAGAATACAATAACATGACTCTCTTTCACATGAATGGATTTTAAATTAACTATTATATGTATTTTTAGGAATAGTCTTAATTGTCCTTGGGAAATTGAATAGAACATAAGTGGCTAGACTAAAAGGCCCAATGAGCTGAACCCAACTTCTGCCTTGCTTCAGATCTTTGTCCACAATGTATTGAGGGAAAGTCTGACAATCTAAACAGTAGACATGATATATTTTTGGATTGAAATATATCATTCAGAGGGAAGTATGCAGTGAGGAAATTTAATTTTGATATTGTTAGTTATATAAATTAAATTGTAAATATTAGAATTTATTGACATATCTTTGACACTACTAGTCAATTTTCACTTCATTATTATCCATGATAAAAGATGAACATAAAAACTTGAATTTAGGAAAACAGTATATAATTCTTTAGTAGATAATAAATATTGCATGGTACATACTTATACAAGTAAATTATGTTATTTTGAAAGTTGAATTTAACTGGGTATCCAGCATTTTTAATTGCTAAATCTGACAACCCTGGATAGTAGGAATTATGGTGCATGACAGTTGTCCTAGGAATGGCTCAAACAAAACAATTGTCATATGCACCTGAGTTGTACCCTTGACTGGATACTAGATTTTACAGGGATGAATCTTAGGTGCTCAAGATATTAAGTTCTACCATTGGGAATGGCTTTATTGTTTGTATGGTTATCTTTCTTACTTCTTATTGTTTAAATTTTTAATTTTCCAACCAATATTAATTTAGCTTTTCAATTGGTTGGACAACTTTCTTGCTTTAGAAACAGAGAGGGGGAAATGCAAATATGGGAAAACTCTACTCCTTTTGTAACAAATGCCAAATGTGTATGCAATTATTTTAACTACAATAACAGAATGAACACAGCATAAAAATTGGTTTTTCACCTAAGGGAAAATTAGACCCATCATAATTGTGTTATGATGTGACCATTTTTAGTTCTGCATGTCTTTTTTCAGCTTTCTACCATGGAAAATTCCATCCCTTCCTGCACATTCTGAGGTGATGTCTCCAGCATATATTTCTACCATAATGAATGTGCTATCTCACAATTTCCTTCTTGGTCTCTGTGGCTTCCTGCTCCCCTGGATCTGCCATAGGCAATAGCAATGAAGAACAGAACTTCACCCTCAGGCCTTATTCTGCTGGGGCTTCTGGAGAACAGCAGGGCTACAGGCATTGTGTTTACAGTTATCTTTGCTATTTTTTTAGTGGCTGTAACTGCAAATTTGGTCATGATATTGTTGATTCAGGTAGACTCCCACCTCCACACCCCCATGTACTTCCTGCTCAGCCAATTGTCCATCATGGATACCCTTTTCATTTGTACCACTGTTCCAAAGCTCTTGGTTGACATGGTATCTGAAGAGAAGACCATTTCCTTTGTGGCCTGTGGCATTCAGATCTTCCTCTACTTGACCATGATTGGCTCAGAGTTCTTTCTTCTGGGCCTCATGGCCTATGACCGTTATGTGGCTGTCTGTAACCCTCTTAGATATCCAGTCCTGATGAACCGGAAGGTGTGTCTTCTCTTGGCTGCAGGTGCCTGGTTTGGTGGCTCCCTTGATGGCTTTTTGCTCACCCCTATCACCATGAATGTCCCCTACTGTGGTTCTCGCAACATCAACCATTTTTTCTGTGAGATTCCTGCAGTTCTCAGACTAGCCTGTGCAGACACATCTTTGTATGAAACTCTGATGTATATCTGCTGTGTACTTATGTTGCTTATTCCCATCTCTATAATCTCCACCTCCTACTCTCTCATCTTGTTAACTGTCCACCGCATGCGCTCAGCTGAAGGTCGGAAAAAGGCATTTACCACATGTTCCTCTCACTTGACTGTAGTCAGCATTTTCTATGGAGCTGCTTTCTATACTTATGTCCTGCCACAGTCATTTCACACCCCAGAGCAGGACAAGGTAGTGTCAGCCTTCTACACCATTGTCACACCCATGCTGAATCCCCTCATCTACAGCCTTAGAAACAAAGATGTCATGGGGGCATTTAAAAAGGTATTTATACGATGCCCATCTGCTCAGAAGGTGTCAACAAGTGAATCTTAGAGGTCTTCCATTCAAGTGATAGAAAGGTCTCCCATCATGAATATTTTTCTGAAGAAGCTCTCATATATGTTTTGGTTCTTTATAGAATATTTGGTCAGCGCTCAAAGAGTATAATTATTGGAATATAAGAAGGTTCCTGTTGTATAGATTCTTCTTCCTGTGGGGTAGGAGTTGTTTCATTAGTTATTCAGATATTTTTTGCCTATCAAAATTTATTCATTAATAAGTAAATTAAAGTTTCCATCTGTTCCTGTTTCTTGTTTTGTATTGGGGGGCAGATATGAGAGTTCAAAACAGATGTTTTGCTTTAAATAAAACCGAGACAAAACTTTCCAAAGTTACTAAATATTTGGTGCCAAAATCTGTGATCACTTTTGTAGCAATGTAGTATACAGGGCCAGTCAGTCCGCAAGTGGCAGGATAAGAAATCACATAATTTTTAATCACATTTGTTATTATTGCCATTGCACTACACAGACTGTAAGCTCAATGATCATCTTTTCATCTCCTGTGCTGAGTACTTTCAAACAATTTTGTTTAAAATTATTAGGTTTGATTTTAAATTTAAGTCTGTATAGAGGCCATGTTAGACACAATGGGAGTCTGGGGCCATAATACTTGAGAAAAAATGAAATTCCATTTGGAGTTAATGGGGATGCTATTTACTTAGATGGCTCAACTGGAAAGTGAAGAGCCATAAGCAGACCAAGAGGGGCCCTTGGGCTTGCCCTTTATTGTGGTCCAGTGTTGGGGTTTAACAGATTTCCCCTGGGAGTTAAGGTTTTGTCAGTTTAAAACAAACATGTGAGAAAAGAAAAGGACTGGGTATCCAGGGGCAGTAGGAATGGTTAGCTTATTATTTGCAAACATCTGTGGGTTATGGGTGAGTTATATGGGTCATATATATTATGGTCACAGGTGTAGGTTTTGGTGCTGGGTGAATTTATGCCCCAGAGCTGGGAAGATGTTCATTATCAGGCCAAAGTTCTGTGTGGGCACCAGTAGCTTAGCCAATATAAGATGCTGAGGCAGCACAGAAATTTTTTTGATAGTTCAAACAGGTTTTCATTTTTTAATTCTAAGATATTTCAGAGTTTAATATGTTAATGGGAACAATCCATACAGTGACATGTCTTCCCATGTGAGAGACATTGGCCTTGCTCTTGCATCAATATAACTTTTTCTGGATGCCTCAGTTCAGATATTTTTATGGCCTTAGAACTGTAAAATTGTAACTTAAATCCCCTTTTAAAAGCAAGCCCATTTCTTGCATATAGCATTCTGGCAACATTAGTTAACTAAATCAGATTTGAAATCCATAAGGTGTTGAAAAGCTCTAAATGACCATGTACCAATACTTTCTAGACATCTGTTAGGTCATTTTATGGAAATGCCTTAATCTTATCTTTCTGCTATCATTGCTAATTAATGACATGGCATTATCTTTAATTTCTTGGATGTATTCCTTAAATCAGAAGAATGAATCAATAAACCTGAAACACCCATTCAACCTCCCATAAACACACACAGAAAACAATCTTATTATGGCTACCATTAAATGCCTGGTGATGATTTCATTTTTCTTTTTGTTATTTCTACATTGAGTAGAAATTCCATCTTCATCATGATTGTTATCAGAGGCAGTGTTGTGTTGTGATTAAAGGCACAAATAGGCTGGTCTCCAATGGCAACTTCTTTGTTTACTGCTTTGGGAAAATCAATTTAATCACTTAGACCTGAGTTTCTTCCTTTGTATAAATATTAAATGTGATAATATAGTTAGAATTCTGTCCTGCCTCTGGTTTTCTGTGTTAAGTATGCTGTACACCATTTTCTCTATCTGCTAGTGTACATCTCAATCACAATACTTTCAGTGTCAGAACATGTGAGAATGAGTCATATAACATAGGGTTAGTGTAACATATTCGTTGGGTTACTTTTTCTCAATATTTAAGTCGTCACAGTTTCTACCACATTGGAAAGGGAAGGAGATTGCTGGGAACATAATATTCTTAGCAGGTTATTGATTAGAGATTTGGAGTGTGAACTATTATTATCACTGTACTCTATGGAGCTACGATATTCCCAGGTACAATGCTTTACATGCCATATATCATTATTCTATTACAACCACTAATAGAAAAAAATTTTAAAAATAATGAATCTATTTAAAAACCTGTACGTAAAATATTTATTAAAAGATAATTTGACTACATCTTCTTTTTCATTTTTCTCCAGACATATTTTTACAGTTAAATAAAATAATATAATTTAATTCTTTAATATCTTTCATAAGCAACTTTCATCCTTTTATTTTATAAAATAAATGGAGAAAATTATCCAAAATGCTACTACACAGGAGAAAGAATTCCTTGTTTGAGCACCTTTATTTACAGCTAATTTCTATAATACTTTCATGGAATTCTTAATATCCTCTTTATTTCTATTTGGCATTCTAGTAAGAATATTTAAGATATAATTAAGCATTGTTAGTAATTATTTATATAATACTCCCTTTCATGATAAAATGTATTTTATTAAAATGTCATCAATCTTTTTTACTGATATGCACATTATAAATTATAAAATATTTCTTTTAATGAATAAAATTTAATTACACACCTTATTGCATAAACAGATATTGCTATCCCCCAAGTTTCATACTCCTGATGCCAGAGAAGATGGTGATCGAGGATAGGAATAATATCTTGGCATTCTTTGGTTCCCAGACCCTGAATTCATGGGAAAAGAGCTAAGGAGAAACTTCATCTACTAGGGCTCAGCAGACACATTTGCAAAAATGTCAATTAGAAATGACAGCATGGGGGCAGTGTGACAATGACTCAGGGGTAGAATTCTCACCTGTCATGCATGAGACCTGGGTTCATTTCCCTGTACCTGTCCATGAAGAGAAAAAAGAAATGACTGCATGGTTCCCTGTGGCCTATTTTAAAAGGATTTTAAAAAATGAATAGACTCTTGTAAATTAAACATGGAGAAAAGAGCAAGGCTTCAGAGAGAGACAATGACATTATATATTGATTTTTAATATCTTTATATTATAAAGAATTATATAATACATAGAAGTGCTGAACCAAAATTTCAAGCTTAAATGATGATTGCAAAGGAAATACTTGTGTATTCAATAGTGTAATAGCCATACATAGAAAGAAATAGAAAATTACCAGCACTATTCAGAGCTCTTTTGTGGCTCTTTCAAATATCTACACACTCCAGAACACAAACATAACCCTAGCACTGAATTGTATCATTTATTTTGAACTATTTTTAGAGTATAGAAAAGTTCCAAGTTAGTACATAGTTTCCATATCTCCCTCACTCATATTCACCTAATGTAAGCATTTTATGTATTTGCAATACAGTTATCAGAGGCAGGAAATTAGCATTCCATGCTTTATTACTAGTGTCCATTTTCTATTTCTGAATCCCATCTCCTACATTGCAATTAGCTCTTATTTCTCATCAACCTCCAACAACCTGAAACAGTTTCTCAGTTGGAACTTGATAACTTTGAATAAAGCTGAATGGTTATTTTAGAAAATCAATTTGGTGATTCATAACATTATGAGCTAAACATGTTTCCCTAAATATTATAGTTTAATAATTTAGTGTTCTTTGAAGACTGTATAAATCAAATTTTGTTGTCATTCTCTTTAGTGTAGCTGGAGTTTGGGAGTGATTATGATTTTTGAACTGAAAGTAATGCATATGAGTGCAGAAACACACACATTCACTTACAAACTCAACAATAAAGCAAATAATTTTATCACTAGTCTAAAAGACTACCACTCAGTGATGTTGAAAATCCTTCTTAACCCCAATGTGGAGACCCATAGGCAAACTATGTAAAACCAGTCTTATAATCTGATTGGAAAGATACTATCACAAATACAAGAAGATGTCAGATCCTTCAAGGCAAATAAATAAAATGATTAATAGATTAACACAGCTCAATACAAAATACAGAGTTTTGTTCTCTCCTTTAAACAAGTCTTGTGTTCCCACCATATACAGAGAGAAAGAATGGTCATGAACAAAGCTTAACCTGACCTAGCTGTGAACCAGTTGAATAAGATGATGAGACAGTTGCCAGGCACAGGGACTCACCAGAGGAGTGAAGTGCGGGTGGCCCAGAGTGCAAAAGGACTGTGAGGTGCACTTGCAAACCACATGAATTTGTGAGCTATGATCATGCTCATGGAAGAAAAGATATATACAAAGAGAAATAGTAAATTGAACCATGGCACATAAATAACCATGACAGAAGTGAGGATCATGATTACTTTTGATGACTGAGTGAAGTATATTGGAGATTTTTCTGTGTTGGTACCACTTTCTTGACCCCAGTCATGAATAAAGAGTTTATTTGCTTTGTTTTAATTTAATTATCCATGACAAATATTTTTGGACATTTAAGTATTTAAATTCTGTTATTTGTTAAAATTTTATAGAAAATTAATACATACATATTTCAATGTAAATTTGATAGTTAAGCCAGCACTCTTGAACAATCAAAGACTTTGTGCAAGTGGGTGTGTGTCAAGGAAAAGCAATGAATGTCATGTCTGGTTTCACTGGGTGAAGAAAGGTATCAATCATGTAGGCAGGGACAAAATAAGCCATATGCTGAAATTCGGAAGACAACACTAGCTGCTCCCTAGTAACAATTCTCTCCCGCTTCCTTAATAATAAATCATCTAGTATTTGCTGGCAAGTACTAAAAAATGTATTGCAAAATATGTTCTTTGTGGCATTCTTATTTGTTATTTTCAAATTCCAGCTTACTGGAATCTAAACATTGTAGTAGGAGCTCAAGCAGCTATCTTGGACTATGTAGAGGAATCCCTTGTGCTGAAAATGTTAGAGAAGGAAGATAGGAGAAGAATATTAATATTAACTGGAAAGTGAACAAATTCACTACATTTAGAAGTTCTGTATTGGGTATCTGTTGCATTATTTCCAGATTTTATAGCTGTACTTAGAGGAAAGGAATAAGGAGAAATCAGTATGTGCCATATTGTGTCATATAGGTTTTATGGTGGTACCTGGAAGAAAACCCAACCCCACTGCTGAAATTTCAAAGGAATATTCAAGGGTATATGAAATCCAACATAAGAATCCAGGGATACACAAGAGTCAAAGAGGGAAAGTAATAATAGAGAAAAAGGATTCCATTTATATCATAATTCATGAGTTGACCTTGGAATATGATGGGTAAATGCATGGGTCACTGAAATAGAACTTTATTTAGTGCAATAAGAAATTATCATTCTGCCATAGACTTAAAGGAGCACTTCCAAATTCAACTTGGTTCTAGCAGGTAACAATTTTTAACTAACCCAAATTTGTGATGGCACATAGTAGAAGAAAATTCTCCACTGTCTATAATAATACAGCATGTAAATCATTGTCCTCAGTCAATTTACACTGACAAATTCTACAGAAGCTTTGTTCCATCACCAGCAGAAATGTGTTCCCAAAGATAAGGGGCACACTTATTAGTACACAGTCAATGAAAACTGTAGATTTTCAAACAGAGAAAGGAAGCACCAGCCTACTCTAACTTGTGAACACAATGTGAGTTGTGGGGATGAAGTTAAAACATCACTGGCCAACATTCAACAGGAATAAACCTGGGCCAAATCAATTCATTGACCCAATGTAGTGAAAGAGGACACTCAAGAGGAGTCATAGGATGACTTTCATTAGGTTGGGGTAAGGTAGAATATTTTATTTGGTTTAAGTTCCTAGTGAACAATTCTGATGAGGGTATAATGATGTGGAGGTCATTCCTAAATTAGTTATTGCTTCTGAGATATGATTATGAGAAGTGTTAACCAGGAATTGTATGCTGTAATGAGCAGAGGATGTTTTAGTAATTGGGTGTTCCTGTGAGAGGGTATAGCAAAATTGGGTCTGGGATAATGAAGCTGAGAAAACAGTAGTCCTTCAAGGAAGGTGTCCTTATATGGCATTTCACAGCTGCTGTAAGACCTTGGGAAAATTTACGCCTCATCTGAATTTTGCAGCTGTTATATCTGTATCAGTTTCTGAGTATAAATAATGCAGAGCTGCTATTTTGTTTTCTTGTCAAAATTAATTTTCACTCATTTACCATTTCAGTAAGAAAAGGCCAGGGTCAATGAGCACATGGCTATCTGGGGCTCACTGCATTCTGGACCTATGGCTAAAATTGATAATAACCACACCTCCATATGTTGGACAACTCTGGCTCTTAGTCTGTTTCTTGTGACTCACAATGTAGGTAGGAATGAGGCTGTGGATGAAATGTATCAGTTATTGCAGGAAAGAGGGACTGGAAGTAACTGAAAAGTGTAGGAGAAATAAATAAAATGAATATTTCAAAATAGAAAGGTATGAGATAAGGAAAACGTAGGGAAAAATAATTACATGAATGTTTGGAGTATAAAAGGAGATTGAAAACTATAAATGTTTGAGCAGAAGAGAAAGAGAAAATGGAAAAAACATATTTGCCTCCTGAATAGAACAACCAGCAGGCCAAAAGGCATCATTTCTGACAATTCTTCCTTCCCCAAAGTTTTCTTAAGTTTCTCTTTTTGTATACCTACTTAGAAAAAGGAATTTCCACTAGTCCCTCAACTATACCCATGCAAAAATCATAGTCTGTCCCCCTCCTATCTCCAGGAGACATCTTCAGCTGAGTCCTTCTTTAATCTTTTTCCATGCTGTAAGCAATACACCAACATCCAAAAGCACCTATGTCCATGTGATGGGCACTCACTGATACCCACTTATGGAGACATATGTAGGACATTGATTTATGCAGACAATGTTGAACTCTGCACACATTGTCAAGTGACTTGCTTTGACCAATGAAAATTGATGTGATGTAGAGTGCATAACTTCCAGGAGGAAGAATTCAATTATCAGGTTTTGTTTACCTTCCCAGACCTTCCAAACCTTGCCCTGTCATGGGACCATATGTGGAAATGGAAATTCTTAATGACAATGAATCTTGGAGTACCAACCCTATACATAGAGAATATCTTCCTCAGGGAACCACAAGGTACTTGGACTGGAATTTGTATGTACAAAGAATAAACCAGTGTTGTACTTTGTCACAACTGATGATCTGCAGTTATTACCTCAATATCCTCTTCCTTATCATGATTGATACAACCATTCAAATTTTACCAGGGTCACAAATCAACAGCATTACTTATAGACCCTATCACTGAGCCATCAGAATTCCATACAGTTTACATCAGTGTCACCTCAAGCTCTTGTCTAACCAATTTTTGTTTTGCCACCTGGTCATAACCTCAATGACTATGATAAATCAGGGAATGGGTATCTTACACATTATTGCAAGTTCCGTTGGTATATTTCAAAGAAAAAGTATCTATAAGAGGTTCAGAAAATCTTAACATGTTCTGCTCAATTTATTAGCAGAACATGTTAATTAACTATGACACTGCCTAATTCATATCTGGATACCACATGGAAAAATGTGCTTAGCACATGTGATAATCCTAAAATTATCACACTTAGCAGTGTGATAATCCTAAAATTTCATAACACTGGAAATAAAATGTAGAGTCTAAGGTACTTAGAATTTTTATACATGTTTTGAGCTAAAATTAATATTATCTTTATTAAAAAGTAAGAGACTAACACTTGGAATCTATCTCTAATCTATATAATCATAATACAGTCACACCTTCCTGATTGATTTAGGTCACTTGCATATTCTTCCTAGTTTGTTCTTTAAATCACATATGATATATCATTTCTAAAATATTTTTAGAATATTTAAGAAATATCATTATGAAATAACAAAATGATAAACTCAAGTTTTATTTTTCAAATATAGGGTTCCCAAGAGTAAGAGAGTGTTATTTTGCAATGTTTTGTGATATCAGTAGGACCATGTAGGATGGAGATAATCTGAAATACAGGGCTTTCTGCGTCAGTGACTGGTAACATTGCCTCAACAATGAGACCATTTACTAACTGTAAATATTTAAGGCTTTTTCTTAAATACTGAGTTTGTGTGAGAGATATGTGAAATGAGGAGGGGGAAAATATGACACAAAAGTGTTAGCGTAAATACCACTTTGGGATGTTGATTTAGGAGATTTTCATGTAATGTTAATTTTATGTTTTTTGGAGTTTCTGAAAAGTTTAGAGGAAATAAGAAGATGATAGGTTCTAGTTAAGTTGCTAGGTAAAAGAAATTTTGAGTCACAGATAGTGAAAATTAAATTATGAAAGTTGTTGAACTAGGCAGAAGGTGAAGAATATTACTTGGTAGTATCTCCATTCAATAGGAATTTCCTTCTTATTTATTCAGTGTATTCATGTATTCTATATGCCATGAATTATGCTGTGATCTTGGCATACATTGTGTAAAAGGAAAATGAAACCCCTGCTTTCATAGACATCATAGGACCTAGAAGACAGAAATGGCAAGCAAATAAGTGATCAAATAAGTCATAATTCAATAATTTCAGATGATGAGTTTTATAATGGAGATAACTACAGATTATTATAATTGAAGATAATAATATAGGATGCAAGAATCAGAGGAGAATCATTTTATATATATGGAAGAGGAAGAGCAAAAGCTCTTATGCAGTAAAAAGTATCAGCAACAAATTTCTGGTGTAACCAAGAAAAGCAAGTGCATGCTGTGCATTTTATCAGATGAATTCAGCTTCTCTGTTCTAACTTACCAAGAATATTCTCCAGAAATTCATTTCATTTTGTTTCTCTGCAAGTTACCCTGAATTAATTACACAATGTTCATTCTGTCTTTACCAAGTTGTACCATTTGCTCCTTTTTCTCAGCCTCTACAGACACATTTATTTAATTCACTTACCTATTGTGGCTCATAATGCAATATTTAGAGATTGAGCAAATATTTTCAAGTTGTACATGTGATTTTGTTTTTTAAAATACCATGAGTTTAGGATTTTTCCTATGCAAAGAAAAAATAAATTCAAGCCAGTGGTTTTGTCTTGTTTTTGTGGTTAAAATTAGACTGAATTATGTTTTTAAAGATTCATCTTTTTCACTCTATGAATGCATTTATGAGCCTGATAGATAATTTAAGATATATAAGAAACAAAAGAAGAAATTAAATGCAATCCATAATCCCAACATGAAATATGTCTATATAAATATTTGGCATCTTATTTTCAATATATTTTTATTCTTCAATAAGATTATATATACATGTAGGTATAGTATTTACTATATGACAAAATATATAAGATTTATAAATAGAATCAGACAGTATATAGCTCTAAACTTTCCAAAATATTATAATTATGTTTATATTCTTACATGTTAAATAATGTTGAAAAAGAGCTGTCTTTGAATATAATTTAGTTTCATAACATTCCATCTTAGTAAAAGTTGTATAACAATTTTCCCCTTATTTTATATGTAGGCTTCTAGTATTTTGCTAATCTAAACTAACACTGATATGAATAGCTATGTGCAAATTTCACATTTGTAACTGTGGGTCCA
Source organism: Myrmecophaga tridactyla (assembly GCA_004026745.1). NCBI lineage: Eukaryota > Metazoa > Chordata > Mammalia > Pilosa > Myrmecophagidae > Myrmecophaga > Myrmecophaga tridactyla. The sequence continues at coordinate 8,475 of PVIY010014146.1, read as the reverse complement.
TTTTTTATTTTAAAAGGTAATGTACTTGTTTGGTTCATACCTACAGGCTGCTTTCCATTAAGGGTCTGTCAATGATCATTGAATTTTCTTCAGTTCAATTCAGTAGGCAAAATAATGGCACCTCATTATTGGTTTATCTCATACTTTTATCATTGATACATTCTTTTGGATTTATGGGTTACTGGTTACCTGCAAATTCTTCTTCACCTAAATCTTTCCTTGACCCAAGTTTCCTTTTTTCTTTGATATGGTTATTATTTTTTTATTTGAAATATATTGTTATAAGTTACTTTAGTATTTTTTAATGTGACCTACAAAAATACCCCAAATTAAAAACAACTTTTAAATATGGTGTGCCAGTTTGAATCTGTTGGTTACCCCAGTAAAGCCATGTCCTATAATACTCATTCAATATTTCCAGGGTAATTATTTTTATTGTTCCCATGGAGAAGAGATACACCCAATTGTGAGTAGTAACTTTTGATTAGATGGTTTACCTGGAGATATGTTTCCACCTATTCAGGCTGGAGTTGCTTACTGGAGCCCTTTAAGAGGAAATCATTTTTGAAAAAGTTTCAGAGCTCTTGCAGCTAGAGAGATTCAGAGATGAAGAAGAGAAATGCCTCTCATGGGAAACATTATGAAACAAGAAGCTGGAAGAGAAAGCTAGCAGACACCACCATGGGCCCTTCCACATGAGAGAGAAACCCCAAACTTCATTGGCCTTCTTTGAACGATGATCAAATCTTGTTGGTGCCAATATTTGGGCATTTTCATAACCTTAGAACTGCAAATTTTCAACTTAATGAATTCCCCTTTTTAAAAGCCATTCCATTTCTAACATATCACATTCCAACATCTAGCAAAATAGAACATATGGTTCACCACTTTTTCTTCTCATCAGATTTTTTTCTTTATTCAAGTTCTAATTTATTTTCCACAATATTTTCTTCACTATGGCTACAGTTTATGTAAAACATTAGCTATATTTTTCTTTATAGTTTTTAGTTCAATTTTCTATTTCTAAACTGTTCTAGTTTGCCACCTGTCAGAATGCAACACACCAAAGATGGATTGGCTTTTAATAAAAGGGGATTCATTTTGTTAGTTCTTCAGAGGAAAGGCAGCTAACTTTCATCTGAGGTTCTTTCTTATGTGGAAAGGCTCAGGGTAATCTCTGCTGGTCTTCTCTCCAGGCCTCTGGGTTCCAACAACTTTTCCTGGGGTGATTCCTTTCTGCATCTCCAAAGGCCTGAGCTGAGCTGCAAGTGTTGAGATAAGGTAGGCCAAGCTGCTTGGGCTATGCTATGTTGTGCTCTCTCATTTAAGCACCCACCAATTAAGTCAAACATGATTCATTGCAGCAGGCATGCCTCCTAATGGACTGCAGATGTAATCAGCAACAGATGAGGTTCATGTACCATTGGCTCATGTCCACAGCAATAGAACTAGGTACCATCACCTGGCCAAGTTGACAACTGAATCTAATACCACATAAACCTTTAATCATTTTGATGTTTTTTTAAATTTTAGTGTCAAAAAGAATAAACAATTTATTCCTGAATAGTTTTTAAAATTTCCCAGATATAGCAGGAGCCACACATTCTATTTTCATGATATGGTAAAAAAAAAAAAAAATCCAGTCTCTCTCTCTCTCTCCTTCTTTCTCTCACTCTCTTTTTCTCCCTCACCCTCTTTTCTCTTTCTCCCTGTCTGTCTTTCCCTGTCTCTCTCTCATATTTATGGTCTAGAAACTTCCAGTGATTTCATTAAGTAGTAGTTAATAAGCTGTATAACATGTAGATCTCAGTTAATTAAAGTTATTGTGTCTAAATGAGAATATATAAATTATCCATACATAAGGAATAATTAAATTCTAGGGTCATAATAAAGTGTATTTTAGTAAAAAATCCACTTTTATCCATTTCAACATTAAAAATTTTAAAAATCCACTGCTGTGATATAATGAATGAATTAGTTTAAAATTTACAATAAAATTTCCCAAGTAAGAGTCATAAAAACATTTTTGAGTGTGTGTTTTAACACCTAACTTCTGCAATTAATGTGCAGCTCAGAATTCCAGAGCTGAACAAAGCAGTGATAACTTCTGCATCTTAAAATACATCCTACTCCATGAAGTTCCACAGAATTACCAGAAGTTCCCATTAATTCTAGGGAATTTGTATGCCCTCTGAATTTGTGAAAGTCTGTTCTTTTCTATTTTCATTTTTTAAAAAAATTCCACCTCAGAAATATAAGCACTTTACCTTGGTTGGAAAGCAGATTGGTGGCAGAGTTTGGCAAAACATGTCTGTCTGTGGTGACATCCTGTCTCTGTCATGGACTTGAGGTCTCACCTCAGTTTTCTCCACACTTTCTGCATATTAAATGCATTTGCACTGTGTAGGCTTAGGAAGTAGACCACAAAGTTGTTTTGTCATTTAAGGAAAGAGCATAAGGAACACAGGTTGAACTGAGCATTTTAGGAAATCCTCAGGGGTTTCTACATGTGCAAGTAATTAGCTGCCAGGCCCAAATGTTGTATCACCCTGTGGTCTGATAAAAAAACTTCTTTTCTTTTCAGTAAATAAACTGAACTGTCATTTTAACTGTTTTCAGTAGTTGTACAATTAACTTAATTAAGCAACTGATTTATTGATTATATGTGCTAAAGATTTCACCAAGCTTTGGTTTATTTATTCACTCCTACTCCACAGAAGCTCATTGAGCATCTGCTGTGTCCCTAGCCCTTTGATAGTCATTGGAGATATAAACAAAAGAAAATCAGAAAGAATTGAAATGGAGAATTTTATTTATTAGATTGAAATAAATTGCATGTAATATTATATAATTAAAAGAAGAAAAGGTTGAAAAATTCAAAGCAGTATTTACAAAAGTAGAAGATTTTATAATGAGGTTTGATGTTCAAGGATAAAGTAAAGTATAGGAACAACCAAGGTTTGTTTCAGACATGCAATGATGCATATTATACACTGATTACAGATAATTGCTGTAGAATGAAAATCTTTTCAACATATAAAAAGACATTAGAGGCTTTAAGCAATTCAAAACCAATTTTAGAAAAAATATTTTAACAGTTAGTGACTTAAAGAAATACATTTCTTGCGTAGGAGGCAGGCCTCTCCCCCATTCTGGTTCAGCTGACTCCTCTATGGAAAACCCCCAAACCCTCTCTACTGACCTTTAGGAATGAGTGAAACTGCAGGCAAATGAGATAAGACACCTGGGATTGGGACCCTTCCCCTAACAGCTCATCTGCTTTTGTAACCTGCTTCACACCTTAAACTAACCAATTGCTTTTCCTTTAATATTGCCAGTTGCCATATTAAGCTTACCTTATCTCTAACATTTAATACAATCTATAAAGGCTAAGGTTGCCTTTTGTTTCAGGCTCAGACTGTCAGAGGCTACTTGGCTGAGCCCTATGTCCATGAAAATAAAACCTACTTCCTGTAACTTGGAGCTTCAGCATGGTTTGTTCTATTTTTATATAACATTCCCGGAGGCTTAAAGACTTGTCCTTTTTTTGTGCAACATTTCTGGGGGCTCCTCCATGATATGAGGCAGGTATATTTTCATCTCCGTTGTCTGCAGTGGTGGCAGTGCCTGGAAAGGAGACCCAATGGAATCCAGTGCCAGCAGCAGGACATTTCCCCATCTCTCAGATTCCTGACCTCCCCAGGTGGGGTGCCCATCACTGCCAGAGTGGCAATGGATTTGGGGATAGTTTCTTGAACCAAGTTTCTGGGAGGATCACCCATCTGACTGGTAAGTGCCCAGGTGCATCAGTTTTAGCCCATTTGTAAAAGACTAGGGTGGTCTGTGTGGAAGGGCATCTTGATCAACTCTCACAGACTATCTGAGTACCAGTCTCCAGTTTGAGGACCAGGGGAAACAGAAGTCTTCAGGTCTGGATTTGGGAGGGGCAGTGCAGGAGGGGTGTTGGAGTGTGTGTGTGTAATTGTGTGAATGAAAAGAATTCCTGGACCGTGCACCAGGCCGACTGAGTTTGGATTCTGCAAGTTCATGGCAATCCTCATATGGTTCAGGGTGAGCAACCCTGAAAGGGGGTCTAGCCAGAGGTTTATATCAGACCACCAAAGCCAAGAGGCACCCAACATCCCTGCTGGGGAGCGGCAAGACTGAAGGAAGTGACAGTTTATTCAAAACCCTTTGTTGTTTGTCTGTAAGTCCTCTCATTAGTCATTGCTGCCACAGATATGAGAGGGGAAATCAGTAAGATACCATTCTGGTGCATGATTTCTAACCTTAAGAAAGCTTTTATTAATGACTGGGGAATCAAGCTGACCCTTGACTGACTTAGGAAACTGTAGGAATTAAAGTGGACCACTTTTAGGGAGTATAAAAAAAATTCTCTTGTATTTTGGCTTATCATTACTCTGTCTTATAAATTAACATTTTCACATTTCAGAATAAGAGAAAAACATTCATGTAGGGTTTTAAAATTTATCTTATGAAGAAAATCTGTTCTGTACAATTAATATTGCCATTACATGACCTTGATAAAACAAACAAACAAAAGAAAAAACAGTTAAAATGTGCACCCTGGCTGGGAGGATTGGCTCTCCTCCTGGAAGGAGGTATACTTTAATAAAAATATCTAGGTCCCAGAAAGCTCCTTTTGGTCCCTAGCCAGTTCCCAGACGACCAAAGTGGGCTCAGTCATGTAACCTGATTAAAATTTGGCCACTAGTATGCAAAGATATCATAAAAAGAGGAAAGAGAAAGGAATCTTATAAAAGAGGAAGAAGCACCTCATTAAAATCTTATGCTCTGTTATGTATCTTAACTAAAGAGACTGAATGCTGTCCCCAAAATTGCTGTGGACTTTTGCTAATAAGATTTAAAATGCTGCTTCTAAAACTTTCCAGCACTTCTCTTCAGGTGTTGATGCCATCTCCTCTGGTGATATAACTATGCTTTATTTTTAAAAACTCTTCTAATTACTATCTTTTAATTATTTTATTTAATTGCTTTCCTAATAAACCCTGTTTTTATATCACTGAAATCTGTATTGTCTGCAAATCTGAGCCTAAATGAAATTATCACAAATATCATGTTGCTTTTTGTGCACAAAATTGGCGCTGGGAGCAGGATTCGCATTTCAGTGTGGCTTCATAGCAGTGAAGGTGAATAAGACAAGCTTTAAAAATTTGTGCAGAAAATGTGGAATATGTTATTCTAAATATTATAATGCTTTATTAGGTCCATTCTTGATAAATTTAAATTTGCTGGTTTCTTATCTTTTTCTATGCAGAATGTTTTGAATTCAAATATTTTGTTGCCCTGGGTTATACTTTCTAATGCTTTAAGTCATTTAGGAATTTTTAAGTCAGTAGTCCCTCTTCAAAATTTACTTAAAGTAAATTAGCAATAAGCCATAAACTTTAAACATAGATTAGGAAATAATGTCATTTTTAGAAAAAAAATCTTGATAAGCCATTAATTACCTGGATGGTCAGAATTGCTGATGCAGGGGCTGGAGGAGAGGTGCTGTACTATACTGATTGCATGAAACTTATAAAAATTAGCACCAATCCCTTCATATACACTGCTTTTCAGAAGTTTAATCAGCAAACTGGAAAAAATTCTAAATTGCTGTCATTGGCGACACAAATGCATAATAAGTAATGCCCTGCTAACACTATGTGGCCATGAAATAACTAACCCTGGTAGACTTTATAAAATGCTATCATTAAGGTGGCACCTCTAGCATATAAACACTTGATAATAACTTTATTATTAGGAAAAATGCAGGAAATCCACCTGACAGTGTCTTAAATAGAATGGCAAACCTGGGAAACATGGGAGACTGGAAAACAGGAAAAGAAAAAGCCAATATATATATATATATGTATATATAAAATGAAAAATAATTTCCCAAAACCAATCATGGAATATCCTGCAGAAACATATTCCAGAGACTGCTGGAAGCTGAGGTCAACTGAAAAAGCATCAACATTTTATCAAATAATAAGATAAAGAAAATGTATTAAAAAATATAAACCCAGTTATAATTATAAAATAAATAATGCTCCCACTCCTGACAAAGCAAAAGACATGTGTCCAGCTCCCTTGGCACCTCTGTACCCTCATTTAATCCCTTTCTTTCAGACAAAGGGATAAAGGCAAACCCCATTGTCTTTGGCTCCAAGTTTGTGTCTCCCCTTTGGTTTCAGGGGAGCAGCTAGTCAATGCATGACCAAAGCTTGATGAGACCTCCAAGCCCTGCCTCAGTCACCTTGAAAGCTGTATAATCTATGCATAACTGAAAATTAAAGAAACAACACAAGGATATCCCAGTCTGGACTAATTGTCTTTTCTTGCTCTTTGTATTTGTCTTGCATTAAACAGTTTTATCCCTCCTGGAAATAGATCTTCTGGAGTTCCTCCCCAAAATCAACTTTTCTCTAATTTGATGGAATCCTTCTTACCCGGGTAACTTCCCCCTTCCTAGCCACTGCCCAGACTATGTGTCTCCATTCCTTCCCTGAGGCTAATTGTATGTTCTTGTGGTGGCACTCCCCATAGGCAGAACCATGCACCTCACTCCTCTATATCTGCTTGGCATGATCATAAGCCCTTCCAAGAGGAATGATGCATGCCAGACATGCCTCAAAACTACCTATATTGAAAAATGGTAAAAGCTATAATCAATATTCATGCCAGGACAGTTCTCAAAACCTGAATTATTCTATATGCACTCTAAAGAAAAATCCCCCAGTATGCTATAATCCCACATTGTCAGGTTCAGCAATGTCATTTTCACTACTCTAGAATGGCAAAACGGTGAAGGACTCCTGGGAGCTGGTGCCAAGTTTATCTCTTGCCCAAAGCTATGAGCTAAGCCCTCAATGAAAAAAGAAACAAAAAAACCTGTGTGTTCCCAAAAACATGTGACCAAAGCTGATGCCCCACCAGTAGGTGAAGGAATCCCAAAGCAGGTGCTGGGCATAGAAGTCATGGGGCATAGGCCATCAAGGAGACACATCAGACACTTTCAGGGGATGTTGCCCCTCCCTCACTTGCACATCTCACATCATCCAGCTTGGCCCCAGAGGATGGCTGGTTAGCCAAAGATGGGTAAAATTCCTCAGGGGAGGAACAACATAAGATGGACACTGTCACAAAAGGGCCATAAGGAAAAATCTTGAGGCCAACAGAGGGAGGGCAAAGACCCTCACCACCCCAATTTCTCAGGGACCTAAACCCTGCATAGCTACATTGTTTCCCACACCCAGCTCAGACTATGACGTACCAACACCTGCAACAAAAAAGAATGAAATATAGGTGATGCTATAACCCTTCTCTATAAGTCAGGATAAGCACCAAAGGGTGGAAATGTAGCAGGCAGGCCTCTCCCCTCCCCTTCTGGTTCAGCTGCCTCTTCTGTGGAAAATCCCCAAACCCCCTCTCCTGACCTTCAGGAATGGGTGAAACTGCAGGCAAGTAAAATAAGATACACTCCTGGGATAGAAACCCCCTTTCCTAGCATTTAGGAACAGGTAAAACTTGAGGCAAGTGAGATAATACACTTGGGATGAGAACCCCTCCCCTAACAGCTCATCTGCTTCTGTAACCCACGTCACACCTTAAACTAACCAATTGTTTTTCCTTTAATATTACCAGTTGCCACATTAAACTTACCTTATCTCTAGCATGTAATACAATCTATAAAAGCTAGGGATGCCTTTTGCTCAGGGCTTCAGACTTTCAGAGGCTACTCAGATGAGCCCTATGGCCATAGAAAATAAAACCTACTTCCTGAAACTTTGGAGCCTCAACGGGGTTTGTTCTATTTCTATATAACATTCCAGGAGGCTTAAAGCCTTTTCCTTTTCTTCATGCAACGCTTGAAAGTATAAAATATATATCTTTAGCCAACATCAAACATCAAAAGTGTAAAGGAAAAATGAAGAATGGTGCAAAAATAAAGTAAAAGCACAATAGAAATATTAAACAATATTTACAAAAATTATGTAAATGTATATTCCTTGAAATAAAAATATTATTTCTGTGAAGAAAATTCCAAAGATATGCAGACAGTGTCAAAGGAGTTAATATAAAACAAAAACACTGAAAAGCCAACAAAGCTCAGGTAATAAATACAGTAAAAAAATAAGATAAAAAATTAAAGATCTTTAAAAACAAAAGCATAAACAGTCAAAAATATTTAAGGACTTGAAAAAGCAGCTTGAGAAATCCTGAGGAAAACAAAATTAGGAAATTTAAAAGATTCAAAAGCAAATGATACTTTGAAAAGCACTAAAGTATGTCAATCTATTTAAAATATAATTACTATGTTAAAATATAACTAAATGGAGTAAAAAATGTACTCTGATATAATTTTCAAAATATGAGGAAAAATATAGACCATAAAAATAAATTGAAAATATGGGTAAAAACATAAAGTCACCTGTATGAATGTAAATA
>PVIY010014145.1:0-57268 GCA_004026745.1 Myrmecophaga tridactyla | reverse complement strand
ATTCTGTGCTCCCTGTGTTTCAGCTGTTCAAATGAGCTATACAGATAGGTTGAATTAGATTATGCACTACAGAAAATTTTAGTTTCAGACCAAATAAACCTTTCTTCCATTGGTCTCAAAGAGTATGAGTGGTTCTAAAATACAGACACTGTCTACTTTACTCCTACGTTCTAAATTACTTTAACCCCAACCTGTTCAGCTTTGTTCTTATCTCTAAATATCAAGATATGATTTTTCTACTACTCTAAGCTGTACTTATAATAAACTATTTAGATCTGAATAGGTTAATCTACCTACAGATACTATTGCACAAATGAAAAAAATTGTCCCCTCTAAATACACAGTAACTTTAATTGGATTGTCGTCATTGTTGTCAGAATCATGTTTGTCATTTCTGTGGACAGTGCAAAAATGATACAGAATGCTTTTTGGCTTCTAGCGCATTTGGAAATAGGTTTCATTTCCTTTGCCAATTCCAATTAATTGGGAGTAGTTGCTGGAAGTCAGTGTTAAGAAGAATCCTGAGACCAAGTATAGGCTTGGTTGGAAAAAGAGTTGTCAAAGATTTCTAATAAATGTTTCTAATAAATGTTGGACCTGACACTGCCAGTCACCTAGGCAGGATGACCAACTTGTCCTGGTTTGCCTGGGACTTTCCTGGTTTTAATACAGGCAGATTGGGACTGTTGGTTACCGTACTCTAAGGTGTCTTTCTGGAACCCAGCTAGATTGGGAGTTGGGTGCATTATAATGCCTTGTTACTCAAACATTGGTCCATGAACCAGCACTGGCATCACCTAGGGACTTATTTAGGATGCAGAATCTCAGGCCCCACTCCAGACAGAATCTGCCCTTTAACAAGTTCCCTGGGTGATTCAGGCACATTAAAATGTGAGAAGTGTCCCTGGGGTGTTGAACATGGCCAGAGGACCACTGTGTATAGATCACTGACTTTCAGCCCTTTTTCAGCTGGAAAACCCAAGACTGATTACACTGTCCGTATGACAAAATCTTGTGGCATACCCCACACTCCGCTAAAGTGTGCTGGGATGGCACTCCTCTCTCCCATTCAGGAATCACGGTAAATTGAAAGAACCAAGTGTGATGCTGTGACATAACTACCTTAAAACTGCTCTAATATTTTTCAAAATAAAGTATCCCAAAACTTTGGTATATGTTTCAGTTTGTTAAAGCTGCTTAATTGCAATATACCAGAAATGGATTGGTTGTTACAATGGGGATTTATCACGTTACAAATTCACAGTTTTAAGGCCATAAACATGTCCACATTAAGGCATCCAGACTTTGAAGAAAGGCTGCTGGCTTCTAGAACACCTCTCTCAGCTGGGAAGGCTGGTACCTACTGGTCCTTGCTCTTGGTTCATTACTTTCAGCTTCTGATTCCAATGGCTTTCTCTCTAAGCTTCTGTGGGTCCTCACTTAGCTTCCCTGGGGGCAAGCGCTGGGTTTCATTTCTTAGCTTAGCATCGCTAAATATCTGTTGCTAAATATCTGTGTCAGTTGGTTTCATCTCTCTGCCTTCTGTGTCGACTCTAAGCTCTCTCTTTGTTTTCTGTCTTTTATTCTCTTCATAGAGGACTCCAGCAAAAGGATTAAGACTCACCTTGAATGGGTGGGGTCACAACTCCATGGAAACAACCCACTCACAAAGACTCACCCACAGTTGGGTGGGCCACATCTCCATGGAAACAACCTAATCAAAACGTCCCACCCAAACAATAGGTCTGCCCCCACAAGATCGGACTAGAAGAACATGGCTGTTCTGGGGTACATAATAGTTTCGAGCCAACATGATATGGAAATGACTCCTGGTGACATAGTACAGTAGTATGTGGGGGTGCTGTGGACACCAACTGCTGTTCAAAAGTCCGTTGCTCTGACAAGTGACTCCCAGAAGAGGAGAGGTTTATTTGTCTTCTCTTGCTCCATGCTCACTGTTTGGTCACATGGTGTGGTAGCATTCTCTCCTAGGCTGCCTCGAGTCCACGTTCCCCTTTTAAGTGCTGTGTGTGGGAATTAGGGGGCGGGATTTGGAAAGAAGTCTTGAGATCCTTTATACCAGAGGTTCTCATACTTGCCTGTAATGAGAATCCCCTGGAAGGCTTAAAAAAAAAAAGATTGGTAGCTCCACCCCCAAAGTTCCTGAAGGCCTAGGTCTGCCAAGGGAACATGAATATTTGCATTCCTAACAAGTTCCCAGGCAGGGCGTGGCCCATAGGCCAGCAGCTAAGGAGCTTGTTAAAAATGCAGACTATCACAGACCCTCAGGCCCAAGGCAGACTTCCTGAATCAGAATCTGCATTTTAACTAGATGCCTTGGTGATTTGCAGGCTTAGAGTACTCAAATCACAAACTTAGAGTAGCAAGCCTCAGCTAGCCAAAAGAAGTTGTTTTTCTTGTTCCATACTTGTTGAGGGCAGCCCTTAGCACCAGTTCTTCCTCTTAACTTTCTGATGGGCAGGACATCATGCCTTCTGGTCCCCAGCTGCTTTGTATTGTGACCTGCCTTCCTTCAAGTCTTTTTCTGTGCTCTGCTGAAGGGAAACACTACTTGGCTTTGTTCCAGGATAGGAATTTTCAATCATGCAGAGAGGGTGAATGCCTAAACATTCCTCTAACTCCTTGCTTCCTTGCACGCAGGTGATGACTTGCTTGGAGGAGACTGTCCCCTCCTCCCAGCTCCTCACCTCAGTGGGCTTTGAGCCCCTCAGTTTTCCTCCAGGGTCCTCTAGCAAATATGCCTAACGCCAAAGCACTTCCTTCTGCAGGATACTGTTTTGGGAAGGCTCCAGATATGTGCTTAAATGCCCAGGGAAATTAATGGTGGTGATGCATGTGTGCCAGGTAGGGTTGGGGGTTATTTGGCAAGGCCCTCTGACCACCCTGATGGGTCAGAACTTCACTGAAGGATCCTGGATTGAGGATAACATAAAATTGTTCAAAAAGAAAGCCACGATGGCAGCAATGCAATAGACCTTAATGCACTAGCTTAGCATTTATTAGGCTGAAATTTAGGAAATCTTTCTCATATTTTGCCCCGTCAGTCACCCCTCTTTGGTCTCAAAGAATTTGAGAAGTAATATAAAAAGTTTAGAAAATAGAAAATATTTACTCACTATTCCATTACCTTAATATATAGTTACATGTTTATGTATTTTTTTCAATCTGTTGAAATTCATACATGGTGGGCAGAATTATGGTCCCTCAAAGATGTCCACATACATCCGGATCCCTGGAACCTGTTAGGTTACATGAAAAAGGGGATTAAAGTTGTGTATAAAATTAAGATTGCTTACTTTCAAATGTGGAGATTATCCTGAACTAGCTGTGTGAGCCTTAAAAGTTGAAGAGGCAGACAGGAGAGGAGGGTGGGAGGGAGATGTGACTAAGGAGGAGGTCAGAGTGATGTGATGGTAGGAGGACTCAACCAGCTGTTGTTGGCTTTGGAGATGGAGGAAGGGGCCAGGAGCCAAGGAATGTGGGTGGCCTTGAGAAGCTGGAAAAAACAAGGATGTGGATTCTCCTCTGGAAGTCCCAGAAAGAAACTCAGCCCTGCTGACATCTGATCTTCACCCAGGGAGACCCACATCAAATTTCTAATCTCCAGAATTGTAATTGTTGTTTGAAGGGGCTAAATTTGTGATAATTTGTTACAGCAGCAATAGAAAATTAATATACCGTAGTTTTCATAGTTGCATTCTGCATAAACATTTTTCTGTGTTGCCACAATCTTTATAATTTATTTGAATGGTGCCACTTATTATTCCATGGAGTTGAAACACTGTCATTTCTGGAACCATACCCTTTAATTGAACATTTGATGTGTGAATATATCTTTCTCCATTTTCCTTTTTGCATAATTTTTATTATTTCCTAAGGCTATTTTACCAGAAATTAAATTTAGACTTTGAATTTCTTCGAGTTTTTCTATGTTTATTTATTTTTTATTCTTGAATCCACTGGGAACTTAACTTGTTATATAATATAAAATGAGGGTGTACCTTTTTCCTAGTCTGCTTTTTCACCAGCATATACTAAATAATTTTTCTTTTCTGTGGTTTTATAAAACTTTCTTTATTAAATATTCAGTTTTAGACTAAAATAAGCCATTTTCTGTGTTAGTGATTCAACAGTAGAGCTGAGTTGTTGTAATAGAGACCTTTTGCATTTCTGAAAATATTTACTACCAACCCTTTTATAGAAAAGGTTTGCTGATCCCTGTTCTACACTGTCTCCCATAATTCCCTTGCCAAATTGAGCTCAAGTTGCCCACAGCACTACCTCGCTTGATAATGTACCTTCTATTGCAGCCCTTTCCTTCTCTGTCTCATTTTCTCACTCCCTACCAGTGTTTTCTGGATCACCTCCAAAATAAATTATTTACATTCATATCCCTAACCCAAGGCTGATTTCTGAGGGATGAACCAATGCACACATCATGTTCTTGTTTGTCCCAGTTCTACCCCTGCCACTTACTAGCAGTGCTAACTTCAGCACATCAATTAAGCTATCAGACCGCCTGTTTCTTCTGTATCACCACATGAAACTAACTTTATGTGTGCAAGTTTTTTTCCTCATTTGTAAATTTCTGTCCCCTTTCTCTGACTTACCAAACACCAGCCCAGTACCAGGGATGGTGGAGAAGAGACAAAGAAGGGAAGAAGGTTAGAAAATCCTGTCTTGCATTACATATTAGTCTCCCTTTTGTTAAACAGTAGCCTGCCCAGATCCCATCCCAGGTGTCCATACACCTTAGTCATGGCCAGGTGTTTTTTTCCGGAACTCTGGCCCTTTTCAGCCTTCTAATACATTACCTACCCCGACCTATTGCTCCTGATTCTATTTGTTTCTATCTACCCTTCCTAATTACTAAGGTCACTTCAGACTTTAATTCTGTCTTTTAAAGTGTAACACAGCCATAATTAGGCCAGATGTTAATTAGCAAGATGACGGTTTGTCACTAGCGAGGGATGTGGATCATCCCAGAAAGTACCATAGAGAGGGGAGTTCAGAGGGAAGAGGAAATCCAAGGAGGCTGGAAGTGACTCTGCTCAGCAAAAACTGCCTTAGAGACAAGGAGAATATGGCAGTCTGCAAGAGGAGGAAAGGATGGGGTCACACAAAGAAAAAGAGCTAGAGCTGGCCTTTTCTCCACTCAGGGAATGAGATATAAACTGGGAAGCAAGCCTGAGGCTGAGAGCCCACCAAGGATGGCTGAATCTCTGGAAGGATTAGAGGTGATAGCCACAGCTGAGGTTAATGTCCTGACAGAGGCCATGGGCAAGGTGAGTGCCAGGCATATCCCCCATCTCTTGCCCTGGAAGCTCTTGGGGATGACAAACCAAGGTCAGTCAGTCCCTGCCTCTGAGGTCACTCTTAGTGTCCTCCAGGGAATCTGAAAGGGTGGGGTAGCTTGAGGACTGTTTCTAGGTACTATTTCATGATTTGATATTGGTTCCTCTCATATTCTGTTAAACTAATTTTCTGACATTCTTGGGATAAGAAGATCAGAGAGAAGATTGGGCAGGTCATGGCTATTTGCTATTTCAGATATTGTCAACTTTGTCACCCAGGAGGGGATTTTCCAGGAAACTAATTATGAGGGAATTTATGATTGGAAGCAATGACATGTGCATTATAAAGATATTTACCATCCCTCCAGTTTCCTGTCAAACCCACTGATATGATGGGAGCCTATTCTGTCATCACGCAACTAATGGATGAAAGGGACTAGCAGAGTCATTTTAAGTTATATATTTGCTTGGATTTCAGAAAAAGGCATTTGACACAGCACCTTTCAAAGCACACTATAGGGAAAAATTTGAGAGGGAAAGTTTATGCTGATAATATTAATAAGTATTATTGTTATTATTGCTAATATTTGTGGAGTTCCTAGTATACTCCAAATCTCTTTGTGTGTTATTCTAATACTCCTAACAATCCTTCAAGGAAAGTGTGATTATCCCCACTGAGGAGATGAACACTTGCAGCTCGGAGATCACACTGCCAGCTAAAACAGAACCATATTCCATGTTTTTTCACTCTAAAATCTGAGCTCTTATCACCATACCAGGGTCAGCAAATGTGTTCTGCGAAGGGCCCAAAAGTAGATACTTTCAGCTTTGATAGTCTCTGTCGCAGTTACTCAACTCCACTGTTGTAGGATGAAGGCCACCAGAGACAATATGTAAGTGAATGGGCATGGATGTGTTCCAATAAAATTTTATTTATGGACACTAAAATTTACATTTTATATAATTTTCACATGTCATGAAATATTATTCTTTGAAATTTTTCAACTATTTTAAAACGGTAAAAACTATTCTGCTTGTGGACTATACAAAAGCAGGCAGCAGGCTAGTTTAGCTGATGGGTTTTAGTTTAATGACCCCTACACTATACAAAACTCCCTAACAATGAATTCCCAAGTTAGCTATGGGAAAGCTGATCAGACCAGAAGCTGTAGGAGACCATAGTTCTCATTCTGGCTCAACCACCAAATTAAATATGTAGGTTTAGACACATCTCAAAAACTTCTGGGTCTTGGCTCTCCTCATCTCCCCAGTGAGGGTCTTTATAGCTCAACTATTCTTTGATTGTAATTGGAGTATGCCTGAGCCAAGTGATATCCATGAAATTGAAATTTAGAGATGGAATATAAATTTCCAATAGGACTTCATTAGGAAAAATGTGGAAAAGGTTCTTTTGCCCTCCTCTTCATTGGAGGTAAAACTGAAATTCAAAGATATAGCATTAAGAAAGAAAGCTACACCTCACGCTTTAACTCTAAACTAAATGTTGGTGATGTGATGTCTACATTTGAATTACCTTTTTTAGAAGAGGAATTGTTAGGGCCAACTCTGGGCAAAACAGAAAAGTATATTAAGGATGATCCACCTTCCAACTTTGAGTATCCTGCTCCCTAGTGGTGCCCGTGTAACGGTACCTATACCCAGTATTTCCTTTTGTGTTCTATGATCTTTTCCTTTCGTCTGTCTGCTCATCAAACGTCCCCTCTTTTGTTGACCCTGTCTGTTTATCTGATGGCATGGACTTGTTATGTGCTAATGGGTTATAATGTAAACCAAGGGATGATATTCTAGTCTCTCATGAACCAACATTCTTACCTTCCTGTTGACATGATGCCTAGAGCTGAAAGGTCCTATAAAGATCACCTAACTCAGTGGTTTTCAACCTTCCTTACTTAACCTGAGGGCACCCACTGCTCTATCACAAAACCTGAGGCCCACCACAATAGATACCTAAGAAGGTCAATTATATACTTGCACAGTTCTCATATATATCATCTTAAACTGTAAAGACATAATCACCAGAGCCAGCTCTCATACTCTGATTCCTCTATTTTTATGCAGAATATAATGTCATTTGAAAGACCCTGCAAGCTGTCGCAAAAGAGTTTGGGAAAGATGAAACTTTTGGCATATATCAAGTCACAATACATCTGTAGTCCTCTGCCCTATACTTTTTGCTGACTGATTGGTTTATTCATTCATTCATTCAACCAGTTTTTATTGTCTATCTTTTGCTGAATAATTAACTTGTCATCTGGACTGGGAATGTTATGTCCACATAGAGCTTATTTTCTAGAAGGGAGAAGAGCTATAGTAAATAAGCAAATATATGTGTGTATATATATATGTGTATATATATATATGTAACATAATTTCATGTAATGTTAAGTGCTATGAAGAGAAATAAAGCCTTATATACTAGTTTTTATATGTTGCTTTGAGAAGGTGATATTTGAATGGATACAGAAAGGAATGCAAATACTGGGGAAAAAACACTTACACCTTTTTTTTTGCATCTACATGTGTTCCAGGCAAGTGCAAAAGTCCTGTGGCAGGAATAATCTTGGCCCATGCGGCTGGAGTACAGTGAGTGAGGGGAGAGAGAGAGATAGAGTTTAATTTGGATATTATTCCAAATATGACTGTATGTCAGCAGAACATTTTGACTTGGGTGTGGTGGGATCTAATCTATGCTTTACAATGATTATGGCTGAAGGTGGAGAATAGACTTTGGGAGAGCAATAGTGGCTTCATTTGGGGGGCAAATGGAGTGGTGGCTTGGATGCAGGGAGGCAATGGCCATAGTGAGGAATGGTTGAAGTCAACAAATGTAGCAAGGCTTTGTTAATGGCTTGATGTGAAGGAATGAGAAGAATCTAAGATGATTTACTGGATGTTGGCTCCAGAAGCTAGGCAGATAAGGTATCATTTGTGATAAGGAGAAGAGCAGGGTAGGCGTAGATTTGTGGATAATGTCAAGAGTTTGGTTGTGAACAAGTTAAGTTTGAGGTGCCTAACAAGATGTAAGTGGAGTTAGTTAGGTAGAAGAATCTGGAGTTGGGGTAGAAGGCAGGACTAGAGATGGAAATTTGGGAGTTATCAGTATGTAGATTGAATCAGGGGCTATCATGTCATTGCATGAGGTATTTTAAGGTAGGGTTTCTTAAACTTGGCATTCTTGATGACATTCTTTGTTGTGAGAATTTTCCTGTGCACTATAGGGTGTTAAGCAGTATCCCTGCCTCCCACCCACTAGATGTCATAGCAACCCTCCTTCCAATTGTGGCACTCAAAACTATCTCCAGATATGGTAAAATGTCCCCTGGGGAGCAAAATCACCCCTGGTTGAGAATCACGGTTTTAAGGAAAAGGCTAAGGACACATCTCTAACTTTGGAGATCCGAAAGAGTAGGAAGAAGCAGTAGAAGATACTGGAAGATCATAGCCAGTGAAATAGGAGCAAAAACCATATGATGGGTCCCAACTGTTTAGGCTGGACTTGGTTTAATAGTTAATGAAAGGCCAAGGTAGAAGTCAGACATAAGCTAATGCCCCACAGCTCAGGGCTGAGCCCCAATGAGCTCTGCCATATTGCTTTATGGGATCTCCAGTGGTGGTTGAAGGGGCAGGGTAACATGAAGCATTCAGATAGTACCATCTCTAACTGCATGGAGCCTAAAGGGAACGTACCGGACAGAGTGTTTTCTAGTAGAGAATGGTGACTAAAATAAATAGGAGGTTAAAAGTAACATTTAGAAACCAAAGATAGAGACCTTTATGTGTTTTTCCTTTTCTCTCATTTTATTTTTAGAAATAATCCTCAGAGGATAAAACCATTATTGTCTGGGTGCAGTAGAAAAACAAGACTATAAGTGAAGTTGCTAGGGTTTTGAGGAAAAACAGATGGGATTTAAGAACTATGGCTTTTATCGTCCCTACTTGCAGGATGGACCCTCTTTGTTTTGTGATCACTACATTTGCTTCATACCCAGTTGTAGTGAAAAGAAAAGAATCGATAGTGAGCAGATCATGGAACTTTCTCTTTATAGATTTGAAAACTGAGCATTATGGCTTAATATTGGCCCAATATGAAAATGAAAAAGAATCAATTCCTCAGATTGTAATCAATGTCATTTAATGTACCAGGCCACATACCTGATACCAATGGACCAAAAGAAGGGGATAAGTATGTTCTTCTCCCTTTTTATTTGTTTTCTCATTCTAAAATGAAGATAAACTTATCTCATGAGCTCATCATTTAAAAGCACCTAACAGTGCCTAGTACACAGTTGGGCTTCCATGAATTTGTTTTTAAAAAAATAATAACCTGTACACTGATTGTGTCGGTAGTTATGCACATTTGTACATATAATAACATTTCATAAAACTATAAGCTACACCCTCCCTCCCCAAAAGAGTACATTGTGAAAAACTGGTGAAATACAAATAAGATTGCTAGTTGAGTTAATAGTATTATACCAATGTCAATTTCCTGCTTTTTACAATGTACTATAGTTATCTAAGATGTTATCTTTGGCAGAACTTTCTGTATTATTTTGGCAACTTCTTGTGAAACTTTATTTCAAAATAAAGGGGTAGGGCGGGCCAGGGTGGTTCAGCAGGCAGAGTTCTCACCTGCCATGCCGGAGACCTGGATTCGCTTCCTGGTGCCTCCCTATGTAAAAATATATATATAATAATAAATACATAAATAAATAAAGGGGTATTATAAAGAAACCAATAATCAGATGTATGAAATTGGTTGAAAGACACTCTGTTTAAGACTATTGTGAAGGTCAGGATCACTTGGTTTTATGGTCAACCTTTTACCTTGTAGATTTATTTTTATTTTTATGGAGACTCATATCATAATTAAGCCAAATGATCAGGCTTTATTAATAAATGACAAAGCAGAATCTAATCAATATCTGTTTAAGCTAATGAGATAGGTCAGAATCCAGATCATGAACCTAACTTGATTTTAATAAGTAGCAGTCATGAAGCCCAACTATAGGTGAAAGTTTGAAATTAAACAGGCTTTCCATGTAATTTTTAATTTTGGTATATTTTATTTTTGGATATTCCAGGATTCATCTAAGTTTGCCTGAGATTGAAATTTTCACACAATATATCCTTAAATTCCCTGAGAAGTAGAAAGTAGAGGTGGCTTGCCTACACTTTTAAGTGAGAATTTTTACTTCAGCAGACTTTGGGGAGGGAAAACCTGCTCTGTCTTGCTGATATGCCTAAGATGTGATCTATTTATATTACCAGCCATATGCAGAGCCTGGCAAGCCTTTCTGCAAATGAGCTCATCAGCTCTTCCCTAAAATAGGAGGCTGGAAAGAGGAGAACAAAGGCATTAGGGACCTTTCACAACCATGATACCTCTTGATGCTGACTGAACAGGCAGGCTAAACAAAATCTTTGATTTCTGACAGGAAGGATAAATAATAAATATCTGCCCTGATGACTAGGTGCTCTCTTTGCTTTTCTTTGAAGATCGTTAATGTCAAGTTCTAAAAGACTTGAGAACTTTTAATGGGTTTTCCTTTTTTGTGTATTGTACAGATTGCAACTACACATAATTTCAGATTTGTCTTATTGACAGGCCTCCTTCAATATGTGGTAGGCTTTATGTACAGTTTCATTCAAGTCAACCAGTAGGCATTGAGCATTTATTCAGTGATAAGTAATTAGATTTATCTGTAGGGAAATAGAGAAGAGCAGTTGCTGAGCTCAGAAGGCTCCCAGACAAATAGCAAAGAGTTGATTCAACAAGGACTATATTACCAAATGGCAAACACAATGAGAGAGGTACATACAAAGTTCAGAGAGAGGTAAAAGAAGGAGAGGGGTATCATTAACTGTTTAGGACAGCGTGTCTCATACTGGGTGTGCAGAAGGATGTATTCTTGCTGGGAGGGTGGTGTTAAGTTTTCTATAAGGATTTAAACGTTTTGTGTTTTTACTTAGATGGAAACTGCATACATATAGATGGATACATGTGTGTGTGTGTATATATATATACATACATCTCACACACATATATATGTATTTTTTCCTTCTAGTCATCTAGATGAGTCTGTATTTTATTGAAAGAGTGCTTTAGTTTGAATAGAGGGAACTGGATACGAGAATCCAGTTATTCCACAGCACATGGTAATTGGGAATGTGGAATTAAAAAAAATGTGTACTAGTAAGCAGTAGTATATTCTGAGTTCTCGTGAATGCTTTGCACAGCTGGTACAGTTTGCACCAACTTGAGCAAAACTTCAATAGTAATTGTAGTAGTACATATCCAGAGAAGACGTTTTCTGCTTTTACTCCCAACCACAACTGGATTGGATACCCATTTAGTGCCTGAATAATGCTCCAGTGCTTCCCCTGTCTTCAAGTGAACAGGAGAGCTTTACCTGTTCCAGCTCACTATACCAGGCATTTGGGAATTACTCATGGCCAGAAAAGTGCATCAGCATGAAATCTACTATATTGAGTGTAAGTAAACAAAGCCTTGAAATTCTTAATACCATTTCATGAAACTTTCTTATGAGAACAGGTATTCTCTGCATTGCTCTTTTTAAAGTAAAAATTTGGAAAGATAATTACTGTGGAAACAGACTTGCAGTCATATATTTCTATAACTAAATCAAACATCAGTGATTTATTTATGCAAATTAACACATTTATCAAATTAAAGAATGCTATTGAGAATGTTATCGGCTTTGCACTTTTGGTTCTATTTGTAAAAGAGTTATCAGTTTAAGGAATTTAATGTTTAGTTAAAGTTTGAGACATATTTAAATAAAATTATGATAAAGAGTGTATTAGTCAGGGTTCGCTAGAGAAACAGTACTAACAGGAGAGATCTATAGATATGAGATTTATAAAGGTGTCTCATGCAACTGTGCGAATGGAAGAGTCCAAAATTCGTAGGGCAGGCTGCGAAGCTGGCACCTCTGATGAAGGGTCTGGATGAACTCCATAGGAGAGGCTCGTTGGCTGAAGAAGCAGTGAAAAACTCTCTCTTCCCCCTTAAAAGTATTCAACAGATTGGATTATCTTGTTGATGAGAGACATGCCTTAGTTGATTGCAGATGTAATCAGTCACGGATGCAATCAACTGACTGATGATTTAATACACCATCCTTCTGGTTTATCAACCAGCCATGAAATATCCTTGCAGCAATGGTCAAGCCAGTGCTTGCCTGACCATACAGTTGGACATTATCACGTGGCCAAGTTGATACCAAACCTCACCATCATAAAGAGCATCTAAGTTTGCATTGAGATAATTCTTGGAGGAAAATATGCAGAATGGAAGTCTTGGAAATGTTGGTGGAAAGTAGGATGATCCTGCTTTGTGAAAGGTCTCTTCTGCTTGCTTAGGAACTTGACTTTTATCTTCTGGACCGATCTGTCTCACACTCTTCTATGGAAATGTCTCTAATGCAGACAAGAGCAAATGATATCTATCTCCCCTGGTAGCCCAAAGAGGAAAATTACTTTGAAGACTATTTTGTTTTATCTAAAAACTCACATAGAATTTGTATCCTACTCAATATTATATTTGTGTTAATTTTGTCATAAAAATGTTGTTTTCAATGTGTATTCATCCTGTGGCTTTGCCTCGTTGCCAGCACAACGTCTGAAGTTTCCATGTATCCTGGTTTAATTCCAGGTATAAGCAGAGGAGAGCTATGAGTTGTGAAAGTAGACAAGATGGAATCACATTTGTATTTTAGAGAAGTCATTTCTTTGCCTATATGGGGAACACTGCAGAGGGTCAAAACCACAGACCGGAAAACCATTTAGTACATAAGGGACTATTAAGGGGAGTTTCCAGTTCAAGATGGTAGACTTAACATATCTTCTTCTCCCCCTCTCAAGACCCATTTAAAGTGAAAGTAAAAGAATAATAATAGGGACAGATCAAACTCCAATACAAGAAAAAAATCGAAGGACCACGTAAGACAGAGTCCCCAAATAAAAGTGGCTTAAACAAGATAGGAGGTCATTTATCTCTCATGTAAGAGTCTAATTAGCTGTACTCTAAGAAGGCATCAGAGACCTAGGCTATATTTCTATAGTTGCTCTACCATCTCTAAGGAATTCATTGATGCATATGGTCCAAGAGGGTTTACCACTATGATTGCATTCCAGCAGCTGTAATGAGAAGAGGGAAAAGATGAACAGGCACATCCCTTTCCTTTAAGGACACATTCCTGAGACACACACTTTATTTTCCCTCCAATACCATTAAATGGAACTTAGTCCTATGGCTGTACCTGGTTACAGGGGAAGATGGCAGATGAACACTTTATTCCATGTAGCATGGGCTCAGGTAATACAACAAAGGACCTGTTACTGTTGAAAAAAGGGGAATGAATATAAGATCCACAGAGGCTATCAGCAAATGAAGAATTTAAACCCAATTCTGGAAATGACATAGTTGGTCAAGAGTTGATAGATGAGGTAGAGTAGAGGAAGCCATAACTCACAGATTAAGAGGAGGACGCCAAGGATGAGAAGGAAGCCAATCCACAGGCTATAACCTTGATGAGGCTCCTGGTTTGTGGACAAGGACAATGGAGGGTAAGAAAGGAAGGTTGCCCTGAAAACAGGAGGATTATTGGAAAGACTGTAGAGAAGTCCTGTCCTCTTTTCCCACACCTACACACATACACACACACACATACACACACAGTCTCCTTAAGAATCCTTTCTACATTCCAGAAATCCATTGGACAAGCATTTAATCCAGGCAAAACAGCGAGCATTTTAGTTGACTAGCCCTATACCAGGACAAAGACTTCCTGGGTGGCCATGTGATTTCCTTATTTTAAAATATGAGTGGACAATTAAGGATCACCACATGTTTGAGGGGGGCTTGTAATCTAAAAGAGAAAGACCAAGATTAAAAAATAAACAAGCAAACATAATTAATTGGGGGGAAAGTGATAATTCAAAGGCAAGACCAAAGTAAAACAAAACCAAAACCAAACAAAACATCAAAATATGAAAAAAACATGTAATAAGTATCCTCAAAGATGACTGAAAAATACTTGCATCCACAAAGAACAGGATGCATGAAAACAATCAATATGAGTTTAAAAATTTTAAATATGATTGTCAAAATAAAAACTCTAAAGGCACATAAAGAGACAAAAAAATGTTAAATAAAGAAAGGTGATTTTTAAAAAGGGGAGTAAAGATAGGAGACAAGGAGTATCACTGTTCGGTATTCAGCATAATGACTATAAAAGACCCATAACTAAACAAATCACTGTGAAATTTCAGAACTCTGGGGTTCAAGAGAAAAACTCAGAATGGTTCACGAAAAAGGAAAAAACACATGTAGTAAAAATAATATGAGTGACATTATACTTTTCAGAAGCAACATTGGGCAATAGAGCAAGGATACAAAATGACTATTAAACTAGGTTTCTATCTGCCAGTTTATTAAACAAGCAAGCAGGTAGATTAAAGACATTTTCGGACATGTAAGAACTCAAAATATTTATCTCCTTGTACCATTTCTTAATTTCTTATTGAGATACTTAAGAAACACTGGTAAAAGAGGGTGAGGGAGGGAGGGAGACAGATAGACACAGGTTCAGAAAAAGGCCAGTATAATCTAAAAGATCAATGTGGGTGAGTCGGGGGGAGGGAACAGTTGTGCAGCTGTATAGGTAGTGATATGAAGGAGATGAGATTTTGGGGGATAAATGACAATCAAGAGAATATGTAGTAATATTGAGGGCTTTGAGAGACTTGAGAATAAGATAAAGGCAATTGTGAAGTAAATATAAAGACACTCCATTAAAACGCACAATAGGAGTACTTTCCTTTGAGTACTTGTAATCTTACCATGAACTTGATCTTCAGTGGACAGTGTGTTTGTGGCTTGCTCAAACTTCATCCCTCCCTCTTCTTCTTTGTTAACAGGACTAAAAGTTTATTTGAAGTAGCAAAGAGTCGAGTATAGCACAGTGCATCATGATTTGTCCAAGCCATTAGGACATCCTTCTTCTTTACTTTCCCATCATCCCTTACAGTGAGATAGCCAATTGCTTTTCTGATAAAAGAGGACATATGCAGCATCCAAAGACCCTTTCCCCTTCTTCATATTCTTGTCATGAGCAAGCAAGGCAAATTTAAAACCATAATGAGAAGCCAAGAGAGCTTTAGATATATTGACAGTGTATAAATTAAAATTTCATTCAGCTGTTAGTAATAAAAAGCCATGAAAGAGTGGCTTAAATCAGAGCCTTATTTTTCTCCTATGGAAAATAAGTCCACAGTAGGTAGTCCAGGGCCGTTATGGTGACTCCATGATATAACCAGAGACTATGCTCCTTTTGGCTTTCTGCTTTGCCATCTTTTGGGTAGAACTTTTATTGTCCCTGCTCCCATAATGGCTGTCAGAGATACAGCCATCATATTTTTCATTTCAGGCATGAAGAAGGGGAAGAGCAAAGGGAAAATGAGGCATATGCCAACATTTTAACCTCCTTAAAGTTGTCTTCCTGGATGTCCCATTCAGTGATTTCCACTCACATATCATTAGCCAGGTCTGTGTCAAATGATCACTTCTAGTTGCAAGGTAAGTAGGAAAATATAGTTTTTAGCTGGGTATGTTGTTGCTTCTAGTAAACTCAGAGTTCACATAGGGCAGAGAAGAGAAAAATGGATATTTGGTAACCTTTGCCAACTTCAGCAACCACCCACATCCATACTTCTTCTTCTTTTTTTTTGTATGCTCTATGACAGGGGTCACATTTCATCCTTTTTCCATGTGAGTATCTCAGAATTGCAACACCATTTATTGAACTTTTGTTTTGTTCATTTTTTTTTCTTTGTTTTGCTTGTTTGTTTGTTTTGGGAAATCCATGGGTCTCATATTTCTTGAAATGTGAGAAAAAGAAATCCCTATTTGTTAAAGGTACTGTTACTTAGGTTTTGATATTTGCAACTAAACACATTCCTAACAGAAATGAAATGTAAACACTGTTTATTGATATTCAAAGTTCATAATTGACTTACTGAATAGGAATCCAAAATTCAAATATGTTCAGAACTAGATAGGCAATGTGAATCAATGACACTGGTTTGGGAATGGGGAGCATGGCAAACCGGAGAGTCATGTTCTCTGGTTAAAGTGGGCAGTGCTTTGCTATTGAGCTGAGAGGGCTACTTACATACATGGTTGCCAGCTCATTGTAACACTATTGAAAATTTCAAGGGAACCAGAAAGCTAGATTTTTATGCATATATTTCAAGCCACAATATAGATAGGAAGAAACAAATCTCATTTCTTTATTTAGGTTGTAATGATGGCCTTCCCCCAGTTCTCCCTTCATCTAATTAGAGGAAAAACAAAAAAAAACATCAAAAATACTTGAAAGTCAATCTTACTTAAATCTTAGTTCATTCTGAAAATTTAGGAGGTATTGCTTACCTCCTTTTTAAAAAAAATATTGAGATATAATAAAATTTACCCGTTAAAAGTGTATAGTTCAGTGGGTTTTAGTATATTCATAGGATTTTGAAAGAAGATTTTCATCATCCCCAAAAGAAATCTCATACCATTTAGTAGTCATTCCCCATTCCTTCCTCCCTCTAGCCCCTGGCAACCAATAATCTATTTTCTGTCTCTATGGATGTGCCTCTTCTGGATATTTCATATAAATGGAGTCAAACAATACGTGGCCTTTTTCATTTTCAAGGTTATTCCAGGTTGAAGCATGCATCTGTACTTCATTCCTTTTTATGGCCAAATAATATTCCATTATATGAATATACCACATTTTGTTTATTCATTCATCACTTGAGGGACATTGGGGTTGTTTTCACTTTTAGGTCATTATGAATAATGCTGCTTTGAGTACTCATGTACAAGTTTTTGTGTGGGAATATGTTTTCACTTCTCTTGGCTATATACCTAGGAGTGGAATTGCTGGGTCATATGGGAACTCTCTTAACTTTTTGAGAAACTGCCAAACCATTGTCCAAACTGACTGTGCCAGTTTACAGTCTCACAAGCGGTTTATGAGGGTTCCAATTTGGCCACATCCTTGCCAACTCTTGTGATTGTTCAATTATAGCTATGGTGGGTATGAAATGGTATCTCATTGTGGTTTTGATTTCCATTTCATTTCCCTAATGACTGGTTACATTGAGCATCTTGACATGGACTTATTGGTCATTTATGTATCTTCTTTGATGAAATGTCTATTCAGATTCCTTGCCAATTTAAAAATTGGATTGTCTTTTTATTGTTGAGTTGTGTGCTTACAAATTATGATAAGTCTAGTATTAAGCAATATAAATAAAACTCTCTTTCAAGAGTTTATAATCAGAATTTATAGGAATTGTGAACTAAAATGTGAACAAATTATGAACAGAAAGAGTTTTTCCAGAAACTAAGAAGCTAAAACTTAGTCAAGGTAAAGTAGATGAAGATATTCATAGAGTTAAACTTTAAGGGGAAAAAATTGAATGCATTTTTACTTGGTGTTATGACTCAAGAATGTGAGAGAACCTAGAAAATATTTTAAGGCTCGTATTAAGAGATAAGGTATGAGTTATACTGTGGTACTCCTGAGTAAACATTCTCTTCTCAGCCAATACTCTGAAGAAGTCCTGTTTATACATTATCAGCTGTCTTCATTTCTTAAAAGACAGAAAGGCCAAAGATCTCACAGATTTTTCTCATTTCTTTTTCTTTTGAACAAACAAGTAGATCAGTCAAATAAATTATGACTAAGCATAATTATAAAAATTTGATTACTGATTACTGAAACCATCACCAAAAATACATTGAATTAAGGTTCATGATACATAGCTATCAATGCCACCTAAAAAAGTCTCAAAGTTCAATAACTCAAAATAGGCTATTTTTCAAATAATTTCTAATATGTAGTATTAACAACATCAGTATTTGTGCATTGTCACTTATCTTCAAGAAATCATCTCCTAAAGAAAAGTGTTTCAAATGATTCTAGTTAATGCCAGATTTATAAACCAGTAACACTAATCAGTGCCAAGCTTGTGAAGTGGATTGGGTATTGGATAATTTCATAAAATAGCAGAGACCTAAGTGCTATGCTGGTTTCTGACTATATTTCACAACAGCTACCATTTAAAAGCTGAAAATATGGCTTATGTTAATAAAAACATGCTGTGCTGGTTTGAATCTGTTATGTACCCCAGAAAAGACTATGTTCTTTTAATCCATTCTCGTGGGGGCAGACCTGTTGTGGGTCAGACCTTTGCTTAGACTATTTCAGTTGAGACCTATTCAAGGTGGGTTTTAATCCTTCTCTGCAGTCCTTTGTGAGAGGATAAAAGACAGTAAAAGCCCAGATCACTTAGAGAGAAATGCTCTGGAGATGCTGAGAGAGAACCCACAGACACTCCAAGAAAAAAACCGCTGGAATCAGAAGCTGAAAGCAACAGAACCCAGGAGTGAAGGACCAGCAGATGCCAGCCATGAAGTCTTCCCATGTGACAGAGGAATCCCAGATACAAGCAGCTTTTCCTCAGAGAAGGTATCTTCCTCTTGATGCCTTCATTTGGACATTTTCATGGCCTTAGAACTTATATTTGTAAACTAATAACCCCTCATTGTAAAAGCCAATCCATTTCTGGTATATTGCATTCTGGAAGCTTTAGCAAACCAAAATGCACGCTAAGTTCAACTACAATATGCAGCTAGATATAGAAAGTTGGTTAATGTTTAAAATAATTTATTTGTAAATTAAGTGATTAAGGAATTGGAAGTTCTGATACATGTGACAACATAAGGATGAAAGGCATTATGTTGAGTGAAATAAGCCAGACACAAAAGGACAAATATTGTATGATCTCACAGATATGAAATAATTAGAATAAACAAACTCATAGAGTCAGAATCTAGAATATAGGTTATCAGGTGATGGGGTGGGGGTAGGGAATCGGGAATTAAGGCTTAAAATGTACCATGGGAAAGCTTTGGTAATGGATTGTGGTGATGGCAGCACAATACTGTGTGTGTAATTAACAGCTCTAAGTTTACATATTTGAATGTGGTTAAAAGGGGAAATTTTAGGTTGTATATGTATTACTAGAATAGAAAATTTTTTTAAAAATTCATGGAATTGCACAATACAAACAGCAAATCCTAAGTTAAAACATGGATGATTGTTAATAGTACAATTATAAAAATGTGCTTTCATCAATTGTAACACATTTACTATACCAATACAAGGTGTTCATAATAGGGTGGTATATGGGAACCCTGTATATTATGCATGCTTTTTCTGTAAACTCACAATTTCACTGATTAAAAAAAGGAAAAAACCACAAAAACAATACGAACTAAAATAAACCCAGTTAAAATGAAGTAATCAGCTGTATATATTTTTATTTTTTCTATTTTTTTGTTTCGTTCAGCTATATTTTTATATTATTAAAGTCAAATGAATTTAACAAATAAGAACCACAGCAAAAGAGATGATGTAATCCAAGGCATAAATAGATGATATAATCCAAGGTGAAATGTCATTATGTGACAAAATAAAGTGTCAATAAAATTTAAAATAAATGTATAGTTGTAAAATAAACAGTTTTTAAATGTGCAGAACTATTCAGGAATACAAGTGCTATGTGGATACCTGGTTTTCAAATATTTGTTTAAAAACTGTTCAGTTGATAGTGGAAAAACTAGAAAGTATTATAAAGGTAAGAATTACATTAAACCCTTATTTTATGACTGATGGGTCGAAGATCTATTTAATTCCTATCCTCATGTGATACATACATACATATATATATATATAACACATAAATGGGAGGTAAATGTAATACAGTATTACCAAAGACTGATATATCCTGAACCACAAAAAAGACTATTTTCAAGTATACTATGGCATTTTTTTTCCATATTCCAGGTACTTGATATTGCTGAATTTAAAACAGATAACATGATTTCCTACAATTTTTATATACATATTAATAAAATTTACATAATTACCTTTAGTAGTCAATTTGGAAGTAATTGTTAAAGAAATATAAACTATTTAAATTAATAAAAGTAAACACAATCACCACCACATTTTAAAGAATTATTTTAATGTGTAAATCCTGAATATATAATGTCTGAAATGAAGCCGATGCATTAGATAATTTGTCTCAGGATTCTTCGATAGTTTTCAGATTTCCTGCTTTGCGATCTTCAAAGCACTTTATGTGTTAACATCTCATCATCTGAATAGGTCCACTTCATCCGTTTTCTCATTTCCGTCTTTCAGTGGAATTCCATAACCTGCTGATTCACTAGGTGCTGGTTCACTTTTCTTTTTTTCTTCTGGTAGAGGTTGATGTGGTCTTTGGCCCAGAGGCTCATCACCTTGAATGGCTGTTAAGTCACGCATACTGAAACCCCTTAAAAGTTCAGTTATTGCTCTTTGGCTCTTCACCACTGCAGTGACAGCAGCAGTAGCTGCTAAATTGAAACCTTGCCGTCCGAGGTTCATCATGGCCTTGAAGCCTAGTTTCTTTGCTTGTACATATAACTATCTTCCTTTCCTTTGAAGAAATAAATGGATGAAGGAATTTTCTATATATTGTACTTGCTCCTTTGGTATAGGGAGACAGCAGCCATATGAGAAGAGCAACCTTAAGTTCATAGTACAGGGGGAACCAAGCAATGGTTTGATCTGCCACGGTTTCAACCACAGTGTAGAGAGCAGAAACAATCCAGTACATCATCCATCAAACATATTCCTTCACGTTTTTTGTTTTCACAGCTTTGTAAGAATAATATGCAGGATAAAGCATTTCAAACACCAACACTACAACTTTGGAGATGATCCGGGACACCATCTTGCTGGAGGTTAGGGCCCCACCTCCAGGGCGCGTGGGCGCAGACGTGGTAGGTCAGGCCGCCAACGCCAAGCCCGTGCTCACCTGTCCTCATGCTAACCCCCACCCCCCATGTGGCCGGCAAGCCCTCACCGGCTCCTCGCACTACCTCCCTTCCCACCCGTGCCCGGATAGCTGTGTGCGCATGGTGGCCGTGCTGCGTGACCCTGGGTCCCCAGCCCGTCCCAGCCCCTGTAAGCCTATTTTTAATCAGAAAGTGATAAATTCTGGTCTCCCACCAGGCAGCTGGATGACTGATTATTCTAGGGTGGAGCTCATATAATGGAGAAGGCAAGAGAATAAAGCGCAATAAAAATATTAAGAAAATAGTACTCCTGCTGCAGGTAAAATCGCTCTATTTAAAATACAGGGAAACAAATTTAAAAATCCCTATTTAAATCCAACAGCACAGATTTGTGCCATCTTCACTCAGGGGCCAACGGTTTGTAACCGTTGCTGAACAAATCAGTCTTTGTTACAGAATCAGATTGATGGAGACAGGAAAGTAGGGAAGACGCATTGCCTGATGTGGATAGAACACCAATAGAGAAGTAGAAGCATACCTAGTGGTAGTGCTGACCCATGGAGGTCTTGATCTGGAGATATAACTAGAGTGTATATATGCATAAATATCACAAAACCTTGATTATAAATCAAATTATCATTTTTTTTTCTAAATGAGAAGGCTGAAAACAACTTTCCCTTTTTTTCAACTTGACTCCCCAACATTTAAGGAAAGAGTTGAAATAGCTAAATGTGTACCTATAATATTCAGCATCAACTTTAGTTATATATACATATTTAAATCATAGGTTATATAAAGTATACTATTATACACAATTGTTCTTTTCCATTCTCACATTTCATGACAGTTTTTTTCCCAGCTCCTCACATGCACATTGACATTTGTTTCTTCCTCATCTAGAGCCACTCGAAAACCTAGTGCATAGTCACTTCTCCTGAGATTTCGAATCTGTATATGATGCTGTCATTAGATGTGTTGTCCTGGTTAACATATCCCCATTCATTCGCTGTGAGTGCTACAATATAAGCATTCATGCATCAAAATAAAGTGATTACTGAAAGATATGTGTGCAGGGGCAACCAGAGCTGACATTTGAAGCCATTTCTCCAGAAATACCTGCTCATTCTGCATTACATTTATGTATCTTCCCTATCATGTCCTCAATAAGCATCCAAATCTAGCATTGATTGAGGTCATTTCAGGTTAATTATGTTTTCCCCAAGTAGTATTTTGTTGTTCAAAATTAAGTAAATTGAGAGACTTTGTGCGTTATGAAAGTTTTAGTAAGAACTTTATTTTTGATGGGATAATTTTGAGGGAAAAAAACCATGCCTTTTACTTGGGTACATATAGAATTTTGGGAAGAAAGGCTACTGGAAGTTTTGGTTAGGAAAGTGACTAATATCTTCATCTACCATAGCAGGAATTTAATAGAAATAATTTCTAATGTTAATAAGCCAAGGATTTGTGACATAAAACATATTATCTAGAGATATTGAGGCACCCATTAGATGATCAGAGACCAGTGATGATTTTACTTGGTGGCTTGTGGGAAGCTGGACTGTCTTAGGGTACGATTGAGCCAAGAAACTGTTACCGTTTGTTGTAAAAATCACCTAAACTAGAATCTATTATAATACAAAATTTCAAAAGTTAACAGGGGTAGAGTTGATGGGACTTGGTGCCTGGATGATGGAAGTTCATATAGAGATAAGAATGCAAGATGATTTCTGCTTTCCCAGTTTTGATGACTGGGTAATTCTGGTGCCGAGTTGGAAATGCATGAGCAGGGCAGTGAGCAGCAATGGGATCCATTGTGAGAACACATGCTCTGGTTTGTGTCACCTGTTCAAATAAAGAGGAGGCTGGAGCTCAGGAGAGAGGCTCTTAGGAGAGATTTACATTTGGAATTCATCAACATATGAGTGTAGATACTGTCATGGAATGGCTAGGTTGCTCAGCAAAGGTGTCTCATGTAAGATAACAAGGGCTTGGAGAAAACCATCATTATCAGAAGGTCACAAAGGAGAATCCAGTGAAGGAGGCTGAGAGAAAATGACTGTCAAAACAAGGAAAGAGAAGGAATGGGAAATGTCAAGGGAAAAGTATTTAGCGATGTTGGATGTTGAAAGACTAAGAACTATCCATTTAACTTGGAAAATTTCTTTGATATCTTCTAGTCAAGGCCATAGACTCCTTAGAAGATAGATCTTTCTAACTGCAGACAGTTTAGAAGGAGCTCTTGGGGCAGTTGTGATTTAGGAATTTTTAGGTGAAATAAATTCATTATCCATCAGGAGAATGCAGACCCTGGCACAAACAAATCAATTTGCTCTTTGCCCAGACTGGCTGGTGGCCTTGCTCAGTGATCACCTCATGGGCACTTAAATTGAGTCCCTGCTTCTGTCCTATATGACCTCAGGGTCACTCCAAGTCTAGCTTGCAGTCCTTTTTGGTTCTGATTTTCCCTGATCCTTGTCTCTGATTCATTTTGTCCAGTGTTTACCAGCAAAGGCTTTACATTTCTTGGTAGGATTCTCTGTTGCACAGATCAGATGTGTCTCTAGACTCTGCTGTCTTTCTGATTCTTATGGGTTTATAAAAGAGGTGGGAACTACGGAGCAACCGATTGTCTCAATGCAAGGTTGTCTCTCAGACAAAGTGATTCAAGGAGGTATTGAAAGAGTTAATCAAAGAATCACTAAGTCCCCAGGATTTAAAGATATTCCAGCACAGGCAGATGACCTGTCAGCAATAGTACTGCTGAGGAAAGAATGCACAGAATGACCTTTAAAATTCCTTCCTGCCTCAAGAGGCAGTGTTCATCCAATACCAATCATAGCATAGAAATCAGGGAACCTCAGGGTTGGATGAGATTTTAAGACATAATTTGATTCACTTCCTAACAAATTAAGGTGTTCCTTCTACCGCCTAATTGAATAAGGTAACACCTGGTTTCTTTGTGAGTGCTCAAACAATGGTAATTCACCATTGTCGGAAGTTAAAAATGCATTTAAGGGCTGGTGTGCCTTATAGGGAATAAACAGAGATAAAGAATGTTTGCAGCTCTTCTGCCTGGACACAGAGTTCTATCTGGACTTTGGGCAGAGAGCTCATTGATTATTCATTTCCTGCCCCCTTACATTTCCCGGCCCCCTTGCCATTGGTTTTGCACAGGTGACTGAGCTCTGGCTGAAGGACAGGGCAGAAGTGAAGGCTTACTATAGCTCTGAGTCACTAAAGAATCTTTGTGCCTCCTTTTCTGGTTTCTCATAATTAGAGACCTTGGAGCCACTTTGATCCAGATGGAGCAGTGGTGGCAGTGTTTGTTTGGGCCCCCAGTGACTATGTGGAACAGAGCTCCCTACCCACCTTTATTGGGATAAGTAATGTGAGAAGGAAATAAACTTTGTTGTATCAAGCCACTGAAATTTCCGTATTAATTTGTTACCTCCACATATGTAGCCAAATTGGAATAGTACACCTCTGTTTGCTGACCCTTAAGTTCTTTGGATCCCAATCCCTTTCTCCCTATCCAGTTGGAACTTCCTTCTATGTCTGTGCTAAACTTGAACCTCAGACCTCTTTAGTTTATTTGGCAACCTGACCCGTCTCAGCCAGTTTTTTGAAATGTACCCCACATCAACAAGCCATTCCATGCCCCCAATTCATTTCTGCTGGACAATGATTCTTTATGTTCATTTTTCTGCTTAGTCCTTCCATCAGCTCTCCAGTGATTTCTCAGAGTTTCATCAGTACCAGGGCTCCAGTCCTGAACTCCCTCACTTGAAAAATACTGTATTGGACAGCCCATTCTCATTTTAGAAGCATCTAACTGATATCAAGTTTTTTCCTTAACTGAGCACAGTGACCTTGATGAAAACTCTATTGTATTTGTTTGACCCCCATTCTCTGGAGTTGTAAAGTGTATATCTATTCCTTCTTTCGCGTGGTAGACATTCAGAAAATTGAATGTTCGTCCTAATTTCTTCTCTGTTCTAAAATATGTTTTTATCTAGGTGAATACATATATTTTACAAAACTGAAATTATCCTGTTAATAAGACAATGGGATGATATATACAGGTATATTTCTATGCAGAACTATAATTATAACTAATATCATAAGTTTAACACAAGAGCTTGTTTAAAAAAACATAACACATATTTAGGCTGTATACCTATGTCCCATCTGTTTTTCTTTACATCTTTTAGTTTTCTTGGTAAGATTTCACTTTGGTTTGAAATTTGGCAAAGCCTTAGTCTGACAGCAAGTTTTAAAATACAAAATGTGAGAAAAGGAGAAAAGGATCTATCTTTTTTTTCAATTACAAAAGTTCCGAGGCAAGGAATAGCTCCTTTATCTTATTTTCCTTTTTCTGACATCAGAAAGTTAAAAAAAAAAGGGTGGGGGGCAGTTGGAAGAATACAACCCCAGAACCTTTCAGCTGTTTATAAAACTTGCTTTAGGTATTTGAATGAGAGAAGTAACCAAGGACCTTTCAGAAGTCAAGGAGGTCACTCTAACTTAAAAGTACACTCAAGAAGAGCCCATTCTGCCATGATATTTCCCCAGTCTCTCTTGTCTTTTAAAACCAGAAGAGCTAAGTATTTTTTCAAAGTTTAAAAGTTTTCTGGGAACCTGTTATAGCCATCTTGTTCCATTTAGCTCTAATGATTTTTCCTATTTAATCTCCTTACCCTTGGCTTTCCTTCCCTCTTCCTTCTTCTTCTCTGCTCTTTTTTCAAAGGAGCCAGATGGCACCAAGACAGCAGGACTAGGGGAACAGATATGTATTTACATAGAGAGGATGAAAAATAGGCATGTACAGCATGGCATAGTAAGAAATGGGGTGTTGTGGGGAGTGGCATTGAGCAAGGGTGTAATAGGGTCAAGTGGCTGAGAAAGGAAGCCAGGTTGTGACAGCCAGATGATTACTCTCTCTTCTTTCTGTCTTCCCTTTTTTTTCTTCTCTTTTGTTTTTTTTTCTTGCCATCACTTCACTTATTTTTCTTTCTCTTTCTTTCCTCCACTTTGCCCTTTCTCTAATACTTATTACTACTCTTTCCTGTAACATCTGTACTCTTTCCTGATGTATCATTTACTATGTGCTGTGTAGGAAAGAGTTAGCACAGAAGGCCTGAGGCAGCTATTGATAGAAAGTCTGCTTGCAAGATTTGCCCTTGGTTGGCATCAGGGAACTTGTTTTTCAGAATGTTCGCTAAGTGGTTGTATCACTGCCCTGAACCACTAGGCAGCAAACAGCTGCTTCCTTCTGGGAATCTGGAATTTTGGTAGTTGTGGCTGTTCGTTGACAAGACCCCAGTAAAAACCCTGGCCTCTGAGTCTTAAGCAGGCTTCACTTGGCAGAATCACTGCACATGTGTTACTCCATTTCATTGCTGAAGGAAGGAACATATTCCTTCTTGATGGCAGGGAGAGAACATAGCAAACCTGTGCAGGATTCATCCAGACTTCTCCTGATGTTTCTTTTCCCCTCGGTGATTGCTGTAATAAACTATAGGCATGAGTGCAACAGCTGCTGAGTCCTGCAAGTCCTACTAAATGTGGGTTGTCTTGGGATCCCTGAAATACATCCCAAGGCTAACGTATTCCCTGGCCCATCTTTGCTGGGCTGACTTTTTTGCCTTCTGAAATTATTACTATTTCTTTTTGGGAAGAGACTTGTTCTAAAAGAAGTGAGGGTGAATAGAGACTACTGTGTACCAGGCACTGTGATAAGTGAGTCTTCATATGTCTGTCTTTATCTGAGTGTGTGTGTGTGTGTGTGTGTATGTGTGTGTGTGTGTGTGTGTGTGTACATTCATTTAAACAACAGACCTGTGAGGGAGTTACTTTGAATGGCACGATGACCCACCAAAGGTTAGAAAGATGAGAGATGGAAGAAGCAGATTTCAGAGGTCTGGTTCAGTTTAATGAATATTTATTGAACAATAAATATATACCAGGCAGCATGCTAGACATGAGAGAAAATGAAAATAAGATGCAGACTGGCCACAGGGTTCTTTACTGCTTAGGGAAGAGACAAACCTCATCATTACACTTGGGTGAAAGCTTAGGATGAAGATATACCTGCAATACTGTGGGATTCGAATCTAAAGCTTTCTAATGGCAAAGCTCATGCTTTTTCTTCTTGAAGTTCGTTGTTGTTATGTCCTCCCCCACCTCGTACTTTCAAAGGAAATTCACATGAGGTCATTATAAAGCTCAATTTTGTTCTTGAATAATTATTCTTAGGTTTTAAGATGTTAAAGTAGTATCTGCTCATGATAAAAATGTCTGACAATTCAGAAAAGTAAAAAGCCAAAATCCACATCCCTTTTTCAACAATTTCCCCCATTCCATTCTCCATTTGCCATTGTCCCACTCACTCTCTATTACTGGTAAATGTCAAATAAAAAGATATGAGCCAGGAGTGCAAGGGTAGTTCAGTGGTAGAGTTCGCACCTGCCATGCAAGAGACCTGGGTTTGATTCCCAGCCTGTGCACTTCCCAAATAACAAAGAAAGAACAAAAGAAAAAACAAACAAAAACTCAACAAATGTTGCTGCAGTAACAGGATAGTCACATGAAAAAGAATGAAATGTGACCCCTGCCACACAGCATAAAAAAAAAAAGATATGAGCCCAACAATAGCTAAATTTAATCCTTAAATGGTAAATTACTTTCTCACAGCCTTTCTGGGCAGAGTTTAAGCATCCTGACTCCCCGTGGTCATGTTGGGTGAGATTTGCATTTCTAACTATGAATTTTATTTGTGGCTATGAACTATATTTTATTTTGTATTTCAGTTCACTTTTGTACTGAAAAGGAGTTGCATTTCAGTTTGTACCTTCTTCATACTACTCAATACTTTGAATTAGAAGTCTCAATATTTATGTTGATGTTGGATTTTGAGGAAATTATTTTTGAAATATTCCTGGATTCAGTTTTTCTAAAAGGTGATACTTACATTTTTTTGACTCTTGATATGAAAAAAATCTTACTTTCTTAAGGATGTGGTAAAAGAATTGTGTGACAAAAATAGATTTGTGCTCAACTCTTATAAAATAGGTGATAGTGGGTAGAAATGATAAATGATAGTCAGGAATAATAGAGAGTCATAATTTATGTTGGAACTAGAAGAAATCTTGGTGTTCACCCAGCATACCCACTCATTTTCCATATAGGATTTTCTATACTACTAATGAGGAAAAGCAGAAATGAGTATTAATTCACAGAGTACAGTGTCCTTTTTTTTTTATCCTGCAGGCTGTGTTTTATTTGCCCCTGGATATCAGTATTTCTGTGTATGTTTGGAGAATTCAAAGTACATAAACTGAGTAATTAAGAGATAGAAAAACCATACTGTCAGATCTGGTTCAGAAGAATTGTTCAGTCTCACAAGCTTATTCCTATGAATTTAAGTCAAATAAATTCAGTTCAACTTAACACATCAAGAATCTAGCACAAATTCTTGGCCTACATTCTAAGGTGCTCTTCATTCCATGGGGAGCAGAACCCCCAACATGAAAAATTAGAAAGCAATATCAGAGTGCAAATATGAGACAGACAAAAAGTCCTATGAGGATATTCATATATTTTTATGGGCTGAAGATGGTAATTTTCCTTTTCTAAAATAAATATTTTTGGATTAATTTGACCCAATGTTTTCTTTTATTGTTTTTGGCAAATGTATGGAGTTGCATCACCATTACTCCAATTTACTTTTAGAACTTTAATAGCCCCCAAATTTCCCTTGAGTTCATTTATAGCCAATCCCCACCCATACACCTCCCACTCTTCCTCCCTCCACCACCACTTCTGCCAGGCCCAGGAACTACTGCTCTGCTTTCCTTTTCTATATATTTGCCTTTCTGACATTTTATATACATGGAATAATAATACCTTATGTAATCTTTTTTATCTGTCTGCTTTTACTTACCCTATTTTTTTTTAACATGGGCAGGCACCGGGAATCGAACCCAGGTCCTCTGGCATTGCAGGCAAGCATTCCTGCCTGCTGAGCCACCGTGGCCCACCCCTTACCCTATGTTTTTGAGATTCATCAGTGTTGTAGCAGGTATCAGTAGAACATTTCTTTTTATTGCTGAATACTATTCTGTTGTATGCAATAGTGTATAATACATAGTGTATATCACATTTTATTTATCCATTCATCAATTATGACCATTTAGGTTGTGTTAACTTTTTGGCTCTTATGAATAATGCTGCTGTGGACATTCACATACAAGTCTTTGTGTGGACGTATGTTTTCATTTCTCTTGGGTTGATACCTGGGACTGGAATGCTAGTTTTTATGATAAGTTTTTGTTTAATTTTTAAAGAAACCGCCAAACTGTTCTACAAAGTGGCCACACTGATTTACGCTACCATTAGAAGTGTGTAAGGATTCCAGGTTTTCCACATCCTCACTATAGCCTCTTGTCTTTTTTATTATAGTCATTCCAGTATGTGTGTAGTAGTCATTCATTGTGATTTTAATTTGCATTTCCCTATTGACAAATTATGTTGTGTGTCTTTTATACGTTTATTAGTTATCTGTATGCCTTTTTTGGTAAAATGTCTAAGACTACCTATTCTTAAAATTTAGTGGTTTGTCTTTGTATTATTGAGCCGCAAGAGTTCTTTATATATTGTGGATAGAAGTCCTTTATCAGATATATGATTTATAAACATTCTGTCTTAGTCTTTGGGTTGTCTTTTGATTTTCTTAATGGTGTCTTTTGAAGTGAAAAAGATTTTAATTTTAATGAAGTCCAATTTTTAAGTCTAAGGTCATGGCAGTTATTTTCTGTATTTTCTCTAGAGGTTTTATATTTTAGCTCTTACATTTATGTCTGGGATACACGCTGAGTAAATATTTGTGTATGATATGAGGTAAACCTCTTGTCTTTTTTATAATTAGTTAATTGAATTTTTTGTAAATGGATACCCAATTGTCCTGTATTTTTGTGGATCTTCAGGATTTTTAAATGAAGAATCATGTAGTCTGAAGATAAATGCATATCTGCTTTTCTAATCTCTATTTCTGAGGGTTTCTTTGTTTGTTTTAAGTCATACTGCACTGACTAGAACATCCAGTTCCGTCTTGAATGGAAATGGCAAGAGCATTTATCCTTGTTTTGTTCTTGATCGTAAGGAAAATCTTTCAGTCTTTCACCACTAAGTATGATGCTAGATATAGTTTTTTTTAATAAGTGCCCTTTCTCAGATTGAGGGAATGCTTTCCTATTCCTGTGTTTCTGAGAGTTTTTATAATGTATGGGTGGTAGGTTTTCTCAAATGGTAGGTTTTCTCAAATGCTTCTGCATCTGTTGAGGTGATCACATGACCTAAGTCTTTATTCTTTGGGGCATTACATTAATGATTTCTGATATTTTTATATACTTTGTATGTCTAGGATAAATTCCACCTGGTTGCTTTGAGTAATTATTTTTTTGTAAACATTTTTTTTGAAATAACTTCAAACTTACAGGAGCAGATGCAAAAATAATTCAAAACTCATACAGAGAACTCCAAATATTCCCTCTCCCAGTTACCAAGATCCACCAACTTTTAATATATGGCCATATTTACTGTATCATTCTATGTATGTATGTGTGTATGTATCTATCTATCTGTCTATCTTTCTATCTGCTTTCTAAACATTTGAGAGCAGGTTGTAGACATCATGCTCCTTGGACACTTAATACTTCCATGTACGTTTCCTTAGAACAAGGATATTCACTTTATGTAAACACCTTAAGTAAAGTTATCAAATTCAAGAACTTTAACATTGATACAAAGCTTACAGTCTATATTCTAGCTTTTTCCTATGTTCCAATAATGTCCTTTTCGGCATGTTCTCCTCCATTATTAGATCCAGTCAAGGACCATGTGTAGCATTCAGTTGTTATTGTCTCTTTAGTCTTTTTCCCTCTCTCTCTTTTCTCTTTTAATTTTAGAACTATATGTGCAACCTGAACTTTGCAATCTCAACCACTCTGAGGCATACAATTCAGGGGTGTCAATCACATTCACAATGCTGTTCCATTTTTACCACCATCACACCAGAACCTTCCCATCTCCCCAGACTGAAACCCTGTACCAGTTATACATTCATTCTTTCTCCCTCCACCTGCCCCCTGTAGCCTTTAGTCTATTTTCTGTTTGTATGTTTTCATATTCTAGTTATTTTATATAAGTAGAATCATGCAATATCTGTCCCTTTGTGTCTGACATATTTCATGCCACATGGGTTCTGTGTTTAACTGTTCTGGGGGCCTACCAAACTGTTTCCCAGAGTATCTTTATCATTTTACATAATCACCATCAGTGTGCTAATATTCCTAATGTATGCAGTTTCCTATTTGTCCTCATTCTCACCAACACTTGTTATTTTCTTTAATAATTTAGCTATTTCTAATGGCATGAGATGGTATCTCATTTTTGATTTGTGCTTCTCTAATGGCTAATGATACTAAGCATCTTTTCATATTCTTAATTGCCATTCATATATCTCCTTTGGAAAAATGTCTATTCAAGCCCTACTAGGACAGAGAGCTAAGAAACAAATGTTTAAGTTTTGAGTTCTTGTGAATTTTAACAAAGGATTCTGGAAAGTACTTGACTTTAACTTAGGTATGATGACAGTAGAATTTTTTGAGAGTAACTAATCTCATACCTTGGAATGTGAATTACATGCAATTTACATATAGTAACTTAGGTTTAAGTATATCCAAACAACTCAGATATATAGTGGGGGTTGTTGTGAACTTCTAACTCTGTATCAAAAGGAAGTTAGTGAAATCCCTTCATCTGGCATGTCTAAGAAAAGTCTTTGTTTTGATCCAGTGGCAAAACTTAATTCTTTATTGGATATCAGCTGAAAATAAAGAGTCCAGCCCATTGTGTTGAAAAAAATAGATGATATAACAGTGTAGCAGCTGGGATGGGACTTGGGATAGTTCTGTTGAACTATTTTGTGCTCAATATCAATGGGACCACACGATCATGCCTTTAGGTGAGAATTGATTGTGGGGGCAGCAGGTGGAAGCTCCAGGCATCATCAATAAAGTGGGCCACCCTTCACTTTCTCAGAGTCTATGGGAAGACAAATGCTTCATGTGATTTTAGCCTTTTGAAAATTACTGGAACTCATTTTGTGGACCAGCCTATAGTTTATCCGGTGGAATGTTTCATGTGCAATTAAAAAGAATGTTTGCTATAAAAACTCTTATAGATGAAAAGAAGTTGATTCTGACTAGAAAATCTCCCATGAAATGTGCTTTGAATCAGTTCATGATGCCTTCGTGTAAATGAGGTTCTTCCTGTTTTCTATGACTAAAGTAAATTTAACAAGAAGATGCATATTTATGTTGTAGATCATTAGGAAAGCACATGTTGTACTTGCAGAAGTTCTTAAAAATTTAGCTTTCAAAATAATTGATTTTTTTCCTGTCCTTGGTCCTAATAAACAATTGAAGGTGTGAAAATACTGTTTTTCCACAAGGTTCTTCAACATTTGTGTACATGATCCAGGCTTATTAAGGCCATTCCTATGTATGAACTGAACTACTTGACATTTATTTAATTAAAAAATTATTCATTTACTGCACATGGAAGAACTACAATTGCAGGCAAGGACAAGGACAAAATTACCCAGGATATCAATTTTTATTCTCTGCATTAATAGGTTGATAATAGCTAACAGCAGGAAGCACAAAGTAGCAAAGCATAGCATTATGCAATGCTTTGAAACTTTGTCATCTAATGTTAAAAAGAAATTTCAGGTTTTCACATTATAAAGTTTTGAAAAATGTATTAATCTCTGTTCTTTCAATCTTAGAACTGATCATTTGAGAAAGAATCCTGAGATAATGTGAACCATTTCTAGGATAATTAAAAAATAAACCATGTTAGAACAATAGAATTTCTTGATTTTGCATAAAGGAAAGCCTCTTTTTTTAGACTTTGAACTCCTGTCTTTTCATGTTTTAGAAGCTAAATAGTTAAGATTGCTGTTACTCAATTTGAAACTATTTTAGAAATGTCATTGAAGTTAAAGGTCAGGGAAGAATTACTGAATTTGTTTTCTCCCCATACTTTAAGAGTTTTGCTTTTTACGGTGTCATTCCTACCATCTTGACTCTGTCTCTTCATTTCATGATTTCCCGTAGGTGCACTCTAGGGACTGCTGCCACTTAAGTGAAATGCTCATTTCTGTTTCCTGACATTTCCACTCTGTCTGTGGCCTTTACCTATTGTTGGGTGTGTTTATTCTGGTTTTTATTCTTGAGGATTTGGACAGTCACTTTTACCAGCTTGGCTTCTTTTGGCCATGTGTGTTGCAAACTCACCAAAATTATTGTTCACTCACATCAGTCAAATTATCAATTGAACGCATCAAGAGTGCATCTCAGGACAATATGAAATGAAGAGCACGTTTGCTGGAGAATATGAAATCTTAAGATGATAAATGGTTTATTTTGGAAAGAATAATTTCTCAAGATATTGTTTTCTCTTGAAGAATAGCTTGCTGAGTTTTTTCTAAGCAAACTTACTTTACATGGTAACTATCTGTCAGGGTAATTGCCTCTTTGAGATTGAGGTGCCAGAGGGGAACTTCTTGGTTGAGGATTTTCTACAGGATCTTGGCCTGAAATTCTGCTTCCTCCAGGGTGTATCTGGACTGTGTGGTGGAAGCCACTCCGTGGCTCAGGTGGTGTTTGCAGTCCTGTCTCATGACTTGCCAAGTAGCATTTTGGTGCCAGAGAATGTTTTCTGATATCATCAAAGTTCTCTTTGCTTAGATATACTTGGTTTTTCCAGGAAAGGGAGTTGGCAGCTTAGAGCCAGTTGGCACCTGACTAGCTATTAGTAATGTGTTCTTCTCCCTTTGGTTGTCAGCTCCCCAAGGGCTCTATGCCAATCACACTTTAATGACATTTGAAAGAGACAAATTGTCTTGAAGAAAAATGTTTCCTCCTTGGAAGCATCTTATGAGGTTCTTGAAACCTGATTAAAAATGAACTCATGAAAGAGATAAAAGTTTTGTAAGTCAGTTTGGATTTTTCACAAATGGAGCTAGTAATATATGGTTCCTTCATTTTCTGAAGGTGAGGTGGGATGTGCTTTAAGGGCTTTCTGTAAAGTTCAAATTTCTTTTTATCCTGGGAGGTGAAGCTTGATCAATCTTCATTTACCAATGCTTGTTCTTTTATTGAAAAGTTTACAAGGGTTTCCATTCACATAATCAATTCAGATATTTTCTTTTTAGTCTAGGACTCTTGAATTCAGGTGATATTATTTCACAAAGCATATAAATTTTTAAAATAAAAAAAGTTAATCCCTGCTCCAGGACTCTTAAGCAACTTCATGGTAGCTAGTAATTTTATTTCTTTGCATTAACTGTGGATGTATTGATATAAAGGTGAACAAGTACCAGAGCTCTAATATAAGGTTGACAACAAGACTTGAGATAATTGATGTCTGAGAAAAGGAGCTAGAGAATTGAAGAGGTATTATTAGGATCTTATATTTAAATCTCTTGCAAAATAGTCATTTACTGGATCAGTTTCCTGTGTCAGCTAATTATACTGTGTGAGTTTTTCCATGATTGCAGCAATAATGATATCTCTTCCCAGTGGGTCTGTGTCTTTTTGCCTTGAATATTAGCAACAATATTACTTTGATTTGATAGTCCCTGTTTATCTCATACAATTATAACACACATGCACAGATACAAAAATTCACAAATAAGGAAAAAATGAAAGTCATTTAGCTTTCTTTTTAGTTCATGTTTAGAGATGCATCAGCTCAGAACTTGTCTTTTGTTAATTCATTCTTTTGTTTATTCAATTTTCTGTTCACATGTTATTACAGGAACCCAAACATGAAATGGATACAATCCCTCCTGGAGTCTGCTATAGAGATAAAAAATATAACAAAATAACTAAAGCAAAAAGAAAGTATTGAATATCCAAGTAGAAGTACCATGGAGTTCTGAGTGGGTAGAGAACCTTTTCATTAAGATGGGAGTTGAGCAGAGGGGTGTGAGTCATGAGTTATGAGTACAGTCTTGGAGTTGTATTGGCATTTCAGATGGACCTTAAAGAGTAGGTAGGATCTTGAAAAGGGGGCTGGGGGTGGAAAAGGCATCTAAAGGAAGGAAATAGCATGAAGGTAAGCACTGTTGTGACCTGTGGGACTCATATAGGGACCAAGGGGTTGTTAGACCAATATAAGATGTCAAAAAAGGAAGTGCTAGAAAGTAAGGTTTACACTTGTGTTAGGTAGAGACCAGGGAAAATTTGGAAGCCAGGCTTAAGTTATATTGTTGTGCAGGTATAAGCTCTTGAATGTTTACATGGGAGAGGTGTGTTGGATATGAGGATGTGTCTCACAGACCTCTTACCCTGGGGAGCAATTGACCCAGGGCCCAGTCCTGTGTTCTGGAATCTGTTGTGGGTCATGCTTCCCATGGTTTCTCCCTATCAATGACTGAATGTGATAGAGATATTAAGGCAGCCTGTCCCAGGGTATTCCAATACCTTTGTCACTTGACCTTGGCTCAATAACTCCTGGACAACTTTGCTGAACTTCCTTTAGACTAAGTGAGTCTAGAATGCTTCTACCCTAGTGAAGGTGGGTCTGTCCTCTTTCTAGCCTTGTCCAGCCCTGTCCATATTTCTTTTACTTAAGCATTTCTTTCCCCCTGTCTTGGGGTCTGGAGGAGGACCAGGACTCTAACTCAAGACATTTATGAGTAGCAACCTGGTTGGATGTGTGGCTAGAAAACTTGTCTTGAAGATGTGTTTGCACAGCAAGCATGTTGCTTTTATTTAGATTGAATAGATATTCAGGGCATCTTGGGTAGGAACTGATGGAGATTATGGCAGTCTGTAGGACCTCATATGCTACCCTGGCTATTGTTAGTGGGGAGCCATTTAAAGTTTTTGACTTCTTGTAAGATTATTTCATAATTCAATCATGAGCTATGACTGAAGTCATGTAGTTTAT
This sequence comes from Myrmecophaga tridactyla, assembly GCA_004026745.1. Lineage (NCBI taxonomy): Eukaryota > Metazoa > Chordata > Mammalia > Pilosa > Myrmecophagidae > Myrmecophaga > Myrmecophaga tridactyla. The sequence continues at coordinate 20,980 of PVIY010014145.1, read as the reverse complement.
GCATGGCTAAAGAAAACATATTATTTAACCACTAGTTCATAAAATCTGTTATTTTATTAAAATAATAAATAATAATAACTTCTGACTCTAGAAAGAATTGTCATCTTACGTGTTTGACAAAGACAGTTTGGAAATTATTTTCTCTATTATGCTTATTTCTTCTCAGTATCCTCTCATACATTTTATGAGGAATTATAGCCTGGCCATGCAATTTCTTATTTCACAATGTTCCTTCTTTTCATAATTTGCAAAAGACCTCCCATGACAGCCAGAAATTACTTTGACTCAATTTAATACTAATTAAGATATATGTTGAAGCATGTGCCTTGTTCACCTGCTTTGCACTGAAATAATTCTGCTTAATATCTTCCCATGGGTTGCCTTGGATATCGTGGTAATGTCACAACTTTAGGCTGTGACTTGACTGCAGGTGCTAACTGGAAGAAACAGTAGACAGCCAGGCACAGGCAGAGAAGAGGAAGACGAGTTTCTCACTTGCCTTGGCAAGTCGCACATGTATTGGTCTGTGAAAATAGCATCTACTGGGAAGATCTGCAGTAAATAAATAGACTGCTCAGAAAGTTAGCAAGAGTGAAGGAATGAGGGAACAAGTAGAGAGGAACCCAGGTCTGGACTGAGGGCACCCTGAGGCCACTGCATGGGCAATGCTGAATGTGTGGTCAGCCACACAGGACTGAGGACAGAGGAAGCCACTGAGGGAATGTGGGGGTTTACATGGATAAGCCAAGACCCTGAACAGGATGAATAAATAAGAAGAGGAAAATTGCCAGTGGTTTTGATTTGCAGGCACAATTGGAGAATAAGAGCTTTTGGTACCCTTTGGATAAAAGTGTTTGTTTTCTCCTGAGAACTGAGGGGGTTATTTAACAAATGGAAAAAAGTGCTTACACCTTTTGTCTTTCTATGCAAAATTATCCTGTCATTCTTTTGTTGCCCTGGGAATATTCTACAGAATTGCTGACTGGTTTACCCATGAAGACTCCCAATCTTTAACTTTTCTACTAGAAGCAAAATGCATTCCAAAATTGAAAGGAATTTAATGGACAATTTATATTGATCTAACAGCTCTTTAATTTTGTTGACATTCTTGGCTTCTGTTTATAGTACAATGTGAGTGATTCTCTCCATGGTAAAATGAGTTTTTCTCCAGTAGAAGTTTATCCTTGCGCAGAAAAGTGTGGAAGAAGCCCTCTCATTCATCATTACCAGTAGTTTCATTAAGCTAATCATAATTTCAATTGAGGGTGGTGAAGGTAGGAACGATGGAAGAAATCCATCTGTGATGTTCCCAGGGGAAGAATTCTTATGAGTAAAACTGAGTGGATATCGTTCTTTAAAAAATGTATAACACATTTGGTACAAAGAAGAGAGTCAAAACCAGATATCATTTATCTTATAGGTGAATGGGAAAGAGACCAAGAGAAAAAAATAAGTGATTTGGTGACCTGGCTTTACCCAGAGAATGGAAAGTAGAATGCAATATCCCACACCCTGCCCTTCCAATTCATGTTCGTCCTTGACAGGTGAGTATCTATATTCATTTTGAGAGTTGACCTAGTGGCTATGGAAACCAAAGGTGGCCAAGATATCAGGGCTGATCTGACTAAAAGACAGCTTTTGTTTTTTTGCAAATGTAATCAAGATGGTATTGTTTTTTCATACATGAATGCAAAACTGACTTGATTTTTTTTTAAAAAGCACATCTGCCACCCAGAACTAAACCTCCACAGCAGCAGTTAACACCACAACAGAAACAGCTGCGCTTTATGGAGGACTCAGCATGATAGAACATTGGGCATAAGTGCATTCCATAGATTTGCTAATTAATCCTTGGTAGCAGGATTAATTTGACATAAACATTTTCATGATTTGATGAACATGGAAACTGAGGCGTAAAGAGGCTAAGGTAATTGCCTGTGTTCATGTATCTACTATGACTAGTCCAGGTTTGTTTCTCTCCAAACCAGGGCCTATCATGTAACTGATAAACTGAGTGGTGGTTACGTTATGCCAGATCCTTTTACAAATTTGCTTTTTCTAGAAGGATGTTCAGATTTTAGAGTAAGTTGACTTGAAAATGAACTGACTTGTACAAGGCTTTGACATAGGAAAAACTGATATGTGCGCCGGTCTTATGAGGCCATATGTCTATTTATCACCTCCTTCGAGGATAAGGACTTCATGAAGGAGGTAATGTCCAGGTAGTGTCAGTTGATAAAGGATTGAGAGCATTGGGTTTAGGCAATAGCAAGTGAGGTATATAGGTATTGCAAAAAGGTGAAGTAGCGCCATTCTTGGTCTAGGATTCTGGAAATCCACAGATGGAGGCTGAAGGTCCAGGGCTGACTAACCCTGTGTGCTATGGTTATGTGCAAATTTGTTTGTACATTTGCTCAGTAAAACAAAAAAAAATTTAACATTTCCTATTGAATTATTATATTGAGACATCTTGAAAGAAGCTTTCAAACAGACATCATGCTTAGAAACATTTTGAAAAGGAATAAATGAGTAATCTCTCATGGCTTTTAATATTATTGATAAATAGTGTTACAATTTGTCATCATGATCTGGGTATTTAGTTTCAAAAATATTTTGCAAATTGTGGTGAGTTCATGGTACCATTGGCTAATTTCGAAGAGAGTAATCAGACATTTATGGTGAGATTGATGGTTAACAGTTGGATGTTAATCCATATTTCAGGCAGTCTGCTTAATTTTGATTTTCTTATGGACCTCTGAAAACTTTTTGGTTTTCTCCTTGTATCCAATTTTATCAATGATTTTCAAGACGCTTATCATAGGGTGGGCCACGGTGGCTCAGCAGGCGAGAATGCTCGCCTGCCATACCAGAAGACCCAGGTTTGATTCCCGGTGCCTGCCCATGTACAAAAAAAAATGCTTATCATAGCCCTTGGTAGATTATGATATTAATCATAATTAATATCTTTTCTAATAAAATAGAGGAGAAGAAACAGTCAGAGTATGTCACTAATGGTATTGTTTTGAGAAACTTTTATTTCAGTTATATACCTATCCCTCTACATCTGTATATAGTTACATGCGTAAATATCATATATCATGTATCATGATGTGAAAATGTGGCCATCAAAAACTTTTGAAAGTATTGCATTAGATCATTCTTGCTTTTACCCAGGACCTATTGCAGTTGAAGGGCCTATACTAGGAGAAGGAGAAGTGTAAACTCTACTGTTTTCTTGTTTTTCTATTGTGCTTACTCTATTAGCATTGCTTTCAATCCTTGATTCCTTTACACAGAGCTTTTTAAGCCACTTGTGTATTACGAGGGTTCACTTAGTCACAACTACAGAATATAATCCATACATTCACTTAGCAAGGCAAGAAAGCAAAAATATTGCAGGTTCTCCCACAGACCCCTCGATAACCCTCTTCCCTCAGGAATTTTCCAGTAACATACCTGGTTCATCACCTTCAGACATCCTGACTGACAGAGGGAGCCAGTGACAAGCTTTTATGTGATCTATTAGCAAAGCTTAATTTTTCTTGTATTTTTTAAGACAAAAAATACATTTAAATTAAAGTGCTAATGTTTTCATCCTCCAGCAGGTCATCTCATATCGTGCCTGTGGTACACATATCTTGCTTTGTAGATGCTGGTTCCCAGGCATGGTGGTCAGGTCTTGTAGCTCACCCTGTCTTCTGTTTTGACCTAATTGCACACTACCCTTGTGCTTATCTACCATGCTCTAGTCTAGCCACATTGAACACACCAAACAAGTTCCTGCCTCAAAGCGTGTGCACCAGAGGTTCTTATTACCCAGATTTCCTTGAGACTGGATCCTTGTCATCTTACAGCACTTGTTTCAAAGGACACCCTCTTGGAGAGGTCTCCTCTGACCTCTGTATTTTATGTAGTTTCCTCTTCCTTCCTTCAAAGCCCCCAGTCACTCTGTATTCCATTACTCTCTTTTATTTATTTTCAGAGAACTCATCATTATCTGCTTAATGCCACCCCTAGTGCCCTGCATTGTAATATAAGCCCTTTTAGAACAGGGACCTTTCTCAACTTTTCACCTCTGTATCTCCAGCATGTTATAGGGGCTGATAAATATTTGCAGAAAGAGTGTCCATGAGTGACTCAGCATTTCTATTGTTCCTCTGCTTCCTTCAGGCTAGTCCCTCTGGATCTGGTCTCCTCATTTGTGCCTGAAGGGACTGCACCCCATGGCATCATTTGGCGGAGACACTGTATTAGGAAGGATGAGGTGGTTGGAGGGTGAGCCAGATGCTCTGAGAACTCCCTGGAAGAAATGCTCATGACCCAGGGTTGAGTAGAAAGGGTCATCGGGACCCGGAAATCCTGATGGCTCATGTCTGGTAATAAAATTATCAAAGCATCTATACATATCTATGTATTTGGGAACATAGATCTTTTAAATGCAGATGTAGTGTGCTGTTAGCACTAAAGGAGATCAATTTTTTGAGACCCATAGAAAATTTCCATGATCAGAAACACAATTTCTTATTGTAGAAGTTTTTCTGAGACACAATTAGTGGAGACTGCTAAGTTTTATCCCTGTAGACAGACTACTACAGTCTGAATTGAAGTCAACTTCATTGGGTGTAACAGAATGCTCTACCACTTTGCCCCATGTCTGGCACTCAGTAGATTTGTAATAAGTATTGGTTAAATGGATATATAACTCAACATAGTAAGTCCTGGAAACTGGGTCTGACCTGGCTCAGGCATTACTCAGCTGTGTAATCTAGTCAGGATTGGGAAACTATGGCCCATGGGCTAATTCCAGTTCACCACCAGTTTTTGTAAATAAAATTTTATGGTAACACAGCCATGCTCATTCATTTATGTATTGTCTTTCATGCTACAATGGCAGAGCTGAGTAGTTGTGACAGAGAGAGTATGGCCTATTAAGCCTAAAATATTTACTATCTGGGCCTTTACAGGAAGTTTCCTGATTCCTGGGCTAGAGAAAATCTTAACATCTCTAGTCATTGGCTTTGTCATTTGTAAAATGTGTTGAATCTACTTAATTATATACAAGATCCTTTTTGGAGCTTGCATCCAGATTGCCTGGAATGTAAGATACTATATCTGCAAAGAAACTCATGGTGATACTGACTTAAGTTACATTCATTATCTACTCAGAAAGCATATGATTTCAAGAAGTTATCGTCTCATTAAATAGACATAGGGTTTTTGCCACATATATCTTGAAAACATATGGAACATTCCAGGTTGAGTTTACTTCTGTGGTTTGGTGCTTCAGGGCTTGGAGAAATAGATTTATTATGTGGCTTAGTACCTGCCCACAGTTCTTCGCAGGGCTATACTAATTATAAAGTAACTTTGATAAATGGGTTCACTTACAATCTATAATGTGTTCAGTGTGGATCTGGTATATTGAATTAAAAATTAAAACATTAAATATAATGATAAAATCCAAAGTGAATTTCTTTGCCATGCTGTGAGGTCATTTGGGCCAGATATGAAAATTGTTAGTTGACACATATTGCATGAGATAAATTCTGGTTTTGTAAGAGAAATCTGTCTGTATTAAGTTAGAATCAATTACTTTATTTTGATTTGTTTTATTGTTTGAGTTTGAATTTAAATGCTTAAGTATAGAAAAACCTCGTGGATAGCTTTCAAAGATCATTAGATCTGCAAAAATCTTGTTTAGGTCATAAAATTCACGTTGGAAATTTCTTCTCATACTTGCCATCCTCTTATCTAGCTATTCCTATGACTATTGACTGCACCCTATGTCTTGAACGGCAGAATATGACCATCACCATCAAATTGTGTAGTCAAGGGTTTCTCCCAGACTGAGCAAAAAGAAGTAGAGGCTCTGCCCCAAATGGCAGAGTGAGACACGGCAGGGCTTTTCCCCCTCACAGAAGCTTTGAATAACCAGCAAAAATGGGCAGAAGTGACTTTCTCAATGCTCCAGAAAGCAGTTAAAGAGTTGTGATGACAAGAGTGTGTACCAGATCAAGATAAAGGCAACCTAAAATGGTAGGCTCTCGTGGCACCCTTGCTGACCCCTCCTCTGTCCCTTCACTACTTTGGCATGGAGCCGGCCAATGCTCTCAGTGTGGGTCCCTGGTCCCCAGTTCCATTTCTGGAGGGAGCAGAGTAACCTTTGTGCACCTACTAGGGTGTGTATATATCTGTGCCAGTCTGTCAGGAGGCACCTGAAGTCCTCAAGCAAGACCTGCATCATGGGCTTGCCATCCTAGAGTGCGCCCTGCACCTAGAGGCAGCTCACTGAGTTCCCCTACAGAACAGTGCCTAGGGCAAAGGAATGCCAGCTTGAGGACATACAGTGTAGCACACATGGGGCCATGAAGAAACAATGGTTCCTAGAGGAGTGAGGACATTTGTATCTGTGTAAATGGGATAATTCCTGGGGCCATAATATATGTCTGGGACAAGATGTACAAGTAGCAAAGACTGGGGAGTGGGAAAGGTGTTTTATTTTTTCTTTCTTTGATCCTAGCATTCTAGTATCTCTGTCCTAACACTAGGACAGAACAGGTGCCTGAATTCCAGAGAGAACATATTAATATATCAAAATGTCCAGGTTTCAATGGAATATTATGAAACATATAAAGAAATGGGAAGCAATGGTCAATGTGTCTACTATGTGCAGTTCTGTGCCTTGAGTGGAATATCTATATTCTTTTATAGATTACAGATCTATAGGAGTTGAGATATTTTACACTGTCTTCCCACTTGATTATCACAAACTCTGGGAGAGAATCAGAGCAAGAATCTCATCTACCTCTAAAGTTTGTGTGGGATTCTTCTAGAGTAATACTAAAGTGATGCAGTGGAGAGGTGGTTCTAGCCTGGTCCTGCTTGGAGATCCTCCCTCCTCCCCCAGACTGAACTTCTTTCTATGGGATCTGAGCATGGACTGAGAATGGCCAGCCACCTTATTGGTCTGAGGGTGGGGAAGAGAAGAAGGGCAGTGCATGGTGCAGGGGCAAGGCAACCTCTGCATGTAACAGATCTGATTCCTAATTCATGTTCTAGCCTGCTTTGCAGACCCAAGCAGAGAGGAAGGCTGAGTTTTTAGCTCATGACAACAGAGGCGCCTCGGAGTCTATATGATACCCAGATAAATGGAGTACTTGCCCAGAACCCTACTCCTAACCAAGCTCAAAGAGCTGTTTCTCTCTTGGGAGTTGGAGTGGTAGAGCCAGGGTTCTATAAAATGTGAAAATTCTTTGCAAATTGTCCCATGTCGTTCAGTGATGATCTGATAATGTTAAAAATAGCATCCTGGCTCTGCAAATACATAACTCTGTACCTTTGGACAAGAAACTCTCTGGGCATAGTGTCTTGATCTGTGAAATAAGGGAATTGGACTAGATTATCTCTGAGGTCTTTCCCAATTCTTTCCTGCTATGATTCTTGGACTCCCAAATTAACTTGACTCCTAAAATAACTCAGTGTATGTGGGGCTTATGCTCCAGAGATATCACTGTAGCAGATGCCATCACAGCAGTTCCTCACTCCCTTGGCACACATCGTTTTTGCTGGCTTTTGCTACATGCACCTATTACTCTCTGCCAGGGGGTTTCCTCTGGCTGTAGAGAAATGCTTGAAGCCAACGTGGAGAGTTAAAACCCTCAGGAGCAGCCCACAACCAATGGCAGAGGTAAGTTGAAGAAAGAAAGATACTCTCAGCATTCTTGTGCCTTGTGAGAGATACCTCTGAAGCAGGTTCTGCACTTACCCACAGGGGTATGCTGTGGTTTAATGCACCCTTTTTAGGTTCCTTGCCTTCACTCTCTTATGTCACCTCCCTTGCACTCAGATATTTATCTCAGGTTTTGCTTCTCTAAAACAATCCCCCAGAAAGTCTTACTATGAATCGTCTAGTAGCACATGCGTTCACTCACAGTGGTCAGTTCCTTGAGGAGTGTATTTTATTTGTGTCTACTAGGGTAACCAGATTTAGCAAATATAAATGTGGTTAAATCGGCACTAACGACAAGAAATGATTTTTTTAGTATAAATCTGTCCCATCCCAAATAGTGCACAGGACATACTTATATTTTAAAAGTTAATTGTATATCTAAAATTCAAACTTAATGGGGGTTTGCCTGGCATCCCTCTTCCCAACTCTGCTTGGGGACATTGGGCATTGCACCTAGCTCAGACTCCAGATCTGGGAAAGGGGGAGCGATTGGACAAGTTTAGAAGATGTAGGGTGTGGAGGGAGTGAGGGAGAACTAGATGGTAATGTCAAAGGAAAAGCTGGCTGGAGAACCAAATAGTACATGGGTATGGGGTGGTGGACAAGGAATTATCAATTCAAAGGGCTCTGACAGGGCAGCAAAACCCAGGTACAACAAATCTGCAACCAGAGTTCTCAAACGTTGCTGGGAGTGAAATGCTGAAGATGCTGAGCTTTGGCAGACATTATTCATTTCTGCCTTACATTGTACCTGGCTCATTGTTGGTGCCCATTAAACACTGAATGCATGGTAGAGAGCAGACACTGATGGAAATGTGAGATTCTGCCATTGTGGGTTTTATGGAAAATGTGCCCATTGACCACTCAGGGCCTTTTTGAGCAATGACTTGCATCTGATTATAGATGCATAGAAAATGTGAATTGCTATATGCATTCTAAGTAATGAGCTTTTCTAATACTTTCCTCATTCTTCATTACAGGTACAACTCAACTCAAATCTTTCATGGCTAGACAGGCTTTTGAACACCACTTGTATGTTCAAAGCTAATTTACTTAATAGGCAACTTATCTGAACTTTGAATAATATTGCTGGAGCATTTAGATTGAGAGAAGAGTTTGGAAGGAAAATTTCCCATTCAATTTCAGAAGACTGTCATCAATTTAAGTTTTCAATGCCATTTTCTTTTCTTTTTACAGAAAGGATAAAATGAAGAATACAATCTCATTCTGTGTTTATTATTTTTGACTCTGAATTCAAAGTTGAAAAAACTTGGTTTTATTCTCAGCTAGCATGTGGTATTTTCATTACTCTTTTACAGAGAAAACAAAAGAAGACAGAAAAATAAATGACAGCATGTAGATAACAGAAAATTGGTGCCAGCATATTCTCTATTTCATTGTTACTAGAGAAAAGAGTATTTTTTTACCAAAAAAGCAAGCTGACTGCTCTCCAAAGAATAGTTTTAATTTAAAATCATTTATTCTGTACATGATGTATTTTGTAGAATTAACATGTTCACTTTGTGTTAACTCTGTGTCAGCCACATGAGAAAGTCAGAAATCTTTATATGAAAAAGTACTAAAAATGCACCGAAGAATTAAAGATGTAAGTATATATTTTAAGGTAAAGTTAAAGATATACTTGTTTTTAGTGTTCTATCAAAAAGTAAATAAATGTTTCCCCTGATGCCATAGGACCAATGATATTAGTTTGGGGCTTATTTTAACTAATCTGTGTGGGAACTGTCATGTAAATTTGTGGAAGAAGTAAAAGGAGGTTTCCTGTTTCTGATAGTGTCTGGGTCGGTTTTTCAGACCAACTCCCTGAATAAAATATTTTACAAGTAAATATCAGCTCAAGAGTGAAAGGAAAAGATGGAAAAAAACCAAGGTAAATGAACAGGGAAGATGCTTTTGTCCTGAGGGCATTTTCCAATTCCCTGAAAATTAGGACCTTTTCTTTATAGCCTCCTACCACAAGGGAGAAAGAAAAAACAAAGCCTAGTGGTTTATTGTTGTTGTTGGGTTTTTAATATTCATCTTTATTTTATCCCGAAAGTACACAGTGTTCTGAATCAGAGATAGATTATCATTAGTGCTATTTACATAATCATATCTGCCCTGGTCCCCTGACCCCAGGCTCTATTCCTGAGGTGATACTATGAAAGCAAGATGGAAACATCTCTTATGTGAGGGGTTAGATAATTTAGGCAAGGGACAAAGACAAATGGATTTTGTCTGCTTATATACAGGAGAAGGAGTCAGCTGCTTTCCCCTCTCCTCTGCAAAGGAGGGAGAAAAACTTTAGCTCCTTAGAGATTGGGATGAAAGAATCCTTCTTTCTCACTCTAACCTTTTGGAATGCAAATACATCTCTTTAAGGACCAGATAATCCCCAGTGTCTGTTTTTTTTGTGTGTTCTTTTTGTTTTGGGTTTTTTATTTGTGTGTTTGTTGTTTTACTTTTTTGTGACCTAGGGCTGTCTCCCTGGTCCTGAACCTCATTTTCTCTTGAAATGTAAATACTGCCTCTAGAGTTGTACATTTCTCTGGAGTTTTCTCACTATCTATATGGTTGTAAATTACTTTCTCAAGGCTTGCTCTTAGCTGGGGTCCTAAGTTTTCAGCAAAATGCATTCAGAATGCCCAGCTCTGCAGAGACACAAAAATATTTTCTCTACCCCCCACACTTAGGAAGACCACACTTTAAAATTTTTGATAAAGTTTGGTTTATCAACTCTTTGTACTGTTTAAGAATGCTCTCCTCCTAAGATCAGGCACAATGTAAGGGTGTGTACTCTCACCACTTCTATTCACTGTTATACTGGAGCTTCTAACCAGTTCACTAAGGCAAGAGGAAAAACTAAAGATTGGAAAGGAAGAAGTAAAACTGATTTCATTTTTTGCATGATATGATTGCTGTGGTAGATTGAGTCATGTACCCCAACACAAGGCATGTTCTCAATCTTAATCCACATTCTTATGGATGTGAACACTTTTATAAATAGGTCACCTTTTGAAGATGTTACTGCTAGTTAAGTGTGACCAAATTGAATTGGGGAGGGGGGCCTTAATCTGTATTCCTGGAGGCCTTATAAAGAGAGGAAGTTTTAATGCAGTCAGACAGTAGGAACCAGAAACCAGAAGAAGTAGAATACAGAAGTCAGAGAAAGCCACAGGAGGCAGAGATAGATGCCTCTGTGATAGAGGCAGAGATGCAAGTCAGGGAACCCCAAGGATTGTATCAGGCTATCACCAGAACGCTAAAGACACTGATGGCTTTGCTGGCATCTTGATTTGGGACTTCTGGTCTCTAAAACTGTGAACCAATAAATTCTTGTTGTTTAAGCAAACCCATTATGTTGTATTTGTCATAGCAGTTCTGGCAAACCAAGATAATCATTTATGTAGAAAAGTCCTAAAATATCTACAAAAAAGCCACAAGAACAAGAAGTGAAATTACAGTTGCAAGGTCAATATAGTGAGAGAGATATATTGTATTGATGCAAGTCTCGCCAATTTATCTATAGCTTTAACACAATCCCAGTTACAATCCAGCAGGCTCTTTTGTAGAAATTGATAAGCTGATTGTCAAATTCATATGAAAGTGCAAAGAACCTAAAATAACTAAAACAACTTTGAAAAAGAAGACCAAAGTTGGAGGATTTATAACTTAGAGACTACAGCAACCAAGACTGTGTGGTATTGGTGAAAAGATAGGCATATAGGCCAATGGAACAAACTAGAGAGTCCAGAAATAGATCCACACATATATAGTCAATTGGTTTGCAATCAAAGTGCCAAAGGAATTCAATGTAGAAAGGATAATCTTTTCAACAAATGATGCTAGAACAATTGGAGAAGCATATATAAGGAAATGAGTCTAAATCCTTACCTCATACCATATATAAAAATGAACTCAAAATAGATTAAAACCTAATGGATGAGTTAAAACTACAAAGTTTCTAGAAGAAAACATAGGAGAAAATCTTAGTGGAATTAGGTTTGGTAAAATTATTTAAAGTAGGACACAAAAATCAGGGACTATTAAGGAGAAAAGATAAATTGGGCTCAGTCAAACTTTTAAACAGATGCCCTCAAAAAACTGCTGTGGGGCAGGTCATTGTGGCTCAGCAGGCAGAGTTCTTGCCTGCCATGCTGGAGGTATGGGTTCGATTCCTGGTGCCTGCCCATGCAAAAAACAAAAACAAACAACAACAAAAAAACACTGCTGTGAAAATGAAAAGGCAAATGGGAGAAAATATTTGCAAAACATATTCAACAAAGGACTTGTATCTAGAATATATGGAGAATTTTTACAACTCAACTCAATAAAAAATGGGGTGAGTACTTAAACAGACACTTCAAATACAAAAATATATAAACAGCAAATACTCACATGAAAAGTATTTTTTTGTAAAAAAAAATTACAAACTGTAGAGCAAAAGAGAATCATCCAGAGAGTTCAGTTGTGCTGGGGACAAGAGAGAAATATCTGGTGTGTTCTGCTCCTAAGTCTTGTGTTTGTCAGATGGAGGTTACTTGTAATAATTACACTAAAACTCAAATGACAGAAGAAACTAACTTAAGGAGACACTTCTAGAATGTCCAGATATTAAAATAATTCCTCTTTGACATGAAGATGAATGCTTTCTAGTTAAATGGCCCTTGGGCACCCAACCAGTGAGGATGGTAGCCATTGCTACTGTTCACGCTCCAAAGATACACTTTCATTGCCCCTACCTGTTAAATAATGATGGTAGCACCATCTCTTCCCATTAATGTTCTGGAAGAAATAACCATAACTGATTTGTTTTACAAAGAAAAGATATTTCAAAAATCATCCCTTTGAGGGATGGGGTATGAATTCCTTCAGCCCAAAAGCTGCTATTTGTTGGAAGTAAAATTTCAGTTACTATACCCAACTGGAAAGCCTAATTTAATCTTTTATTCCCCCTTGCGTGAGAGGCAAAATGTGGTAAATATTTTTTTTAAGTAAACACATTTCTTCAGTTTTATGTAATAACTATTTATTGAGTTATATGCTATGTATCTCATGCTGAACACTGCATGACATGGTGTTCTTTGAATAATTTACAGTCCAGTAGGAGAGAAAGCAATTTATTTATTTCGATTTTTGTTATTGAGAGCCTGCTCTGGATCAGTCCACTGTTCTAAGTTAAATCCATGAACAAAGTAGACAAAAATTCTTACCTTATGGTATTCACAGTCTAGAAGAAGTAGTGAACTCAAATGCTTGCAATGCAAGGCAGAGTGTGATAGCTGCTTTTACAGGGGTACACAGTCTTGCAGAAATACTGAGGTGGAGAGATTAATTCACCCCCTAAGAGGGGAAGTCCTCCTAGGAGATGAACTGTGAATCAGGTGTTTAAGGCAGGTTGGTTTGGGTCAGGAAGAAGGGAAACCGTGTTCTAATAGGAGGAAGGAGAAAAAAACAAATGTCAGGTGAAAAATGTCTGGTGGTGGATAAGCATAGGGAGATCATTGTATTCTTGATGAATTGGCACTCTAAGTATGACAAAGGGCTTAAAAGAGAAAGGGCCCGAAGGGAAAGTTGGAAAGAGATGGCAGAGGCTTCCAGTATCAGGCCAAGGAGCAAGGACTCTATCTGAACAACTTTAAATAATTCCCAACATCTTCCTTGGAGAGGTATACAAATATTTTCTCATCTATAAAATGGTACGTAGTCTTTCTTAATTTTCAACTGGCCATTCTGAAAGAAAAAAAAGATAATGTTCAAAAAGTAATTTTAAGGTCATTCAATTAAAGTGTTCCTTTAATCTTTAAACAAAATAATCTATTTTATATAAAAAGAATGAAATGAAGTGAAATCTTTCAAATCTGCTCTAAGAAGATATTTTCTTTACTGTCTCTCTTTATAATCCTAGAAAGAAGGTTCTCTGAAGGTGGGAATAAGTGACCTAATTCTTTCATATTTTCTTTTGCAGGTCATTCAGTAGGGGTTTAATAAATCCTTGGTAACCAGCTATGACATAAAGAGTACAGTAATCCAGTGGTATCTTGTGACAGTAATAAGAAATGAGTTTCCAAGTTAAAAAAAAAAGGAAAATCCACAGCAGACAGCCGAGAGAAACATTCAAAAATAGGGTAGAATAAAGAGACTTTATTTCATGAAGCTCCTGCTGCTGGGACACAGCTCTCAAAGTTAAGGGTCCTATTCCCATCCAGGCCACATTGGGTAGCCTGGGCATTTCCCAAATCAGACAGATTCACCCCCTAGAATCTAGTCCATAGATGGGAACAGAGTTCACCCATCTCAGAACACACTTCTGCTTTGTTAACAACCTTTGTTCCCCTTCTTATCCCAAAGGAAATGGTGCATAGCACTTTTCTTTCCCTGCCCATTCAATATCTTTTCCTGTAGGACCCTCAAAGCACAGAACTCAATGTGCTGGTTTGAAATGATGTATGTACCGTAGAAAAGCCATGTTTTAATCCTAATCCCATTTTGTAAAGGCAGCCGTTTCTTCTAATCCCTGTTCAGTATTGTATGTTTGAAACTGTAATTAGATCATCTCCCTGGAGATGTAATTTAATCAAGAGTGCTTGTTAAGCTGGATTAGGTGGTGTGTCTTCACCCATTTGAGTGGGTCTTGATTAGTTTATTGGAATCCTATAAAGGAGGAAACATTTTGGACAACAAGAGCGATTCAGAGAAAGCAGAGCAGAATGACATAGCCACAAAAAGTAGAGTCCACCAGTCAGCGACCTTTGAAGATGAAGAAGGAAAATGCCTCCTGGGAGCTTCATGAAACAGGAAGCCAGGAGAGAAAGCTAGCAGGTGATGTGTTCGCCATGTGCCCTTCCAGTTGAGAGAGAAGCCCTGATCATGTTCGTCATGTGCCTTCTCACTTGAGAGAGAAACCCTGAACTTCATTGGCCTTCTTGAACCAAGGTATCTTTCCCTGGATGCCTTTGATTGGACATTTCTATAGACTTGCTTTAATTGGGACATTTTCTCAGCCTTAGAACTGTAAACTAGCAACTTATTAAATTCCATTTTTAAAAAGCCATTCTGTTTCTGGTATATTGCATTCTGGCAGCTAGCAAACTAGAACAGATTTTGGTACCAGGAGTGGGGTGCTGCTGCAGTTTGCAAATACCAAACATGTTAGAACAGCTTTTTAAATGAATAAGGGGAAGAATCTGGATGAGTTTTGAGAAGCTTGATAGAGAAGGCCTAGAATGTTTTGAAGAGACCGTTGATAGAAATGTGGATTCTAAAGACACTTCTGATAAAGCCTTAGACAGAAATGAGGTACATGTTATTATAGATGGAAAGAAGATGAGCCTTGTTTTAAAATGGTAGATAATCTGGCAAAATTGTTGAGTGGCTTTGTCTGGAAGGCAGATTTTCAAAGCCATGAACTTGGATATTTAGCAGAAGAGATCTCCAAATTAAATGTCCAAAGTGCAGCCTGGTTTCTCCTTGCAGCTTATAGTGAAATGCGACAGGAAAGAGATAAGCTGAGAACTGAACTCTTGGATACAAAGAAACCAGAAATTGAAGTTCTGGAAAATTCTGGGCCTCCAGGAACGGAGACCCCAGAGAATAGTGGCCCACATGAAGATTTGGCCAAATGTGGAACCAACCAGTCATTTCAGAGAAAGCCAGGGTTAGACATGGAATTATCCAGGAAGGATTTGTGAAAACTCCTTATGTCTGATGGACATGATCCAAGGCTACTGCATAGAGAGCCAATGAGAGTGTTGTAGGATCTGTATAAAGAGAACCACTGCCAATCGGGACTGGGAGGGACAGAGAAGGGACACATTGGAGGAAAAATAACTTCAGAGGCAAAACCATTGAGGCTGGGGTCTGAAATCAAGAAGCCTTGGGCCAGGAGAGCAGACCCACCCAAGCATGTGGAGAGGTTGAGTTTGCCCCAGAGGCAGAAGATGGGCCTTCCACCTTGTTGCAGTGGAAGAGTCATGCTGCCTCAGGCCTTGAAGAGGGTGAAGCACATTCCTTGGGGTTTGGGAAGAGCCTGGCTGCCACCACATGGTGGGGTTGAGCATGTGCCCTGGAGATGGCAGAGAGCCTGGGTGTGGCCCCAGTGCTTGGAGAGGGTGGAGCCGAGAAAAAGGTGGTCCCCCCAATGTTTCCCAAGGTTGCTTTCAGAGAGTGGCAGACCTCTGCATAGGCCCTTGGGAAGGGTGGGACTGCTGCTTTCACAAGCCCTGAAGATAAATGACTCTCGACTTTGAAATCTTATCGACTTTGCCCTGCAGATTTTTGAAACAGTGGCCCCTGTGTTCCTTCCTCCCTATGGAAATGGGTATATGTATCCTCTCACTGTTCTTCCTTTATATTTTGACAGTAAATAACTTGTTTGAGTTTTACAGATCCAGAGCCAGAGGAGAATTTTGCCTTAGAACAGACCATGCCTGTAACTAACATTGATAGGAGTTTGTACTGTTTCTAACTTTGTATTTCATTTGTATTGCTGCTGAAATGGATTAAGGATTTCTAATATTGTTATGAAATTAATATATTTTGTATATAGGGAAAACATGTCTTTTTTAGGGTCCAGAGGGTGGAATGTGCTGGTTTGAAATGATGTATGTACCCTAGAAAAGCCATGTTTTAATCCTAATCCCATTTTGTAAAGGCAGCCATTTCTTCTACTCCCTATTCAGTATTGTATGTTTGAAACTGTAATTAGATCATGCCCCGGAAATGTGATTTAATCAAGAGTGCTTGTTAAGCTGGATTAGGTGGAGGTGTGTCTCCACCTGTTTGGGTGGGTCTTGATTAGTTTACTGGAATCCTATAAAGGAGGAAACATTTTGGAGAACAAGAGCGATTCAGAGAGAGCAGAGCAGAATGACATAGCCACGAAAAGCAGAGTCCACCAGTCAGCGACCTTTGGAGATGAAGAAGGAAAATGCCTCCCAGGAGCTTCATGAAACAGGAAGCCAGGAGAGAAAGCTAGCAGATGACATTGTGTTTGCCATGTGCCCTTCCAGCTGAGAGAGAAGCCCTGACTATGTTTGCTGTGTGCCTTCTCACTTGAAAGAGAAACCCTGAACTTCATTGGCCTTCTTGAACCAAGGTATCTTTCCCTGGATGCCTTTGATTGGACATTTCTATAGACATGCTTTAATTGGGACATTTTCTCAGCCTTGGAACTGTAAACTAGCAACTTATTAAATTCTCCTTTAAAAAGTCATTCTGTTTTTGGTATCTTGCATTCCAGCAGCTAGCAAACTAGAACACTCAGCCTTCCAGGTTGACCCCTGTATACTAATTTACAAAATAAGCCCTGTAGTGGGCAGAAAGCTGTACTGACAGTTTCCCATGTGGGAAACTCACCTTCCTCTTGAGCATATCCACTCCTACTCAGAAAGGAAATTCTGAAGCTTCTCAGAGTGTTCCTTCTTCCGGGACGCCTTCCCTTCTGCATGCTCTCACCCTCCACATGCCGTTCTTCTGAAGGTCATGCAATCATCTGTGAACTTGCTGATCTGCACTTTTGCTTTTGAAATCACCTTACTAATTTTCTCAGATTTGAGTTTAAATGGTCTGTTATTATACGATTTAATTGAAAATACTTTTTGCATGACTGTAAGGCTCCTAAGGAAACAACCCAGCTGAGGTTGGCTAAGGAGATCTATGTTCTCGTTATCTCTGTCTTGATTTGTTTTGTTGTCAAATATCAGCTAGAAATAGTTTTCTAGAAGAAATTCTACCCACAATGGGATGACAAAAACACAGGTCAAATACAGAATATGTGAGTAAAGAAAAAGTAGCTAATTCCTGAAAGTAGGTTTTGGAGAATTGGAAACTATGGGAGTGTGTGGTTTGGCAAATGTCATTGCAGAATTAGCATTCCCCACTTTAAATGTGCCTCCATTTTGGCAAAGCTAATTGGCCACCTGAGTTTGGGTATTTGCATCCTATTGTTCACCCAAAGCCTTGACTATTTACCTACCACCTATCTTTGGCATGAGCCTATCTCGGATATAAAGGACAGTCCTCCTCTATTGAAAAACTTCACTGAAGGTATGGGTCTAGAGCAGTAGTTTCAACTGGAGGTAATTCTGCTTTCCAGGAGACATTTAGCAATGTCTAGAGACATTTTTGGTTGTCATAACTGGGAGATGCTACTGGCATCTAGTGGGTAGAGACCAGGGATGCTGCTAAGCATCCTACAATGCACAGGACAGCTCCTCACAACAAAGAATTATCCAGCCTAAAATGTCATAGTGCCAAGATTGAGAAACTCTGTTATAAAGAAAAGAGACATTCTACATTGAAGAATCGCTTCTACAATGTAGACATTCTACATTGAAGAATTATCGCTTCAATTCTAATTCTCTGGGTTGTCCTGATTCAGAGAGGTCAGTGACAGAACTGCCATCAGAAATCTTCTTCCCTGACTTGTCTATTTATATACTCCACGCCAAACCTGACTGCTTTTTCCCTGGACAAGTAGCCTCTGCATCTTTGCTCATGGTCAGAAAAAAAAAAGTCCCTGTTAATAATTTACAAAAGATGGAGCCACTTCTCTTTTGCATCCTCAAATCTCTCAAAGCACATGATTGCTTAAGCATATCTGGTTTCCAAGTAGCTGAGTGATGAAATATGATTGGCCTCTCAGCATCGATTCCTGCTCTCCTTCCTCTCTCACTCTTTTGGTCTAGCAGTTGTTTGTTATGATACAACCATTCTTCCTGTAAAAGAATAAAGAACTGAGTTCTTCCTTTCCATCCTTAGGAAAAAGTGGGCTGTTTTGGTTTCATACCATGGAAGAGGACCTTGAAGGAGAAAACTGGCAGACATTCTCTATTCCCTGGGGCTTTGACAAGGTGGCAGAAGATGGAGAACATATTTGCCAGTAAGTAATAGTCCTCAAGTAAAAGTATCAGGGTCTTGTTGTTGTTTTTTAATGTTATCATGCTTTTCAGTAGGATGAATTTATTTGGACAAGGGTTGAAAGCTGTCTCTCAGAATTATGCAAGAATGATGCCTTTGATAGAAAAGTGATGAGGTCTTTCTGAGTTTTGTCCAGGAAATTCTAATATTTAAAAAAGAATTTTGGAGGCTAGTTGGAAATAACCTATAAGAGAAAAGTACAAAAGCATATACTTCTTTGGTTGTTTTATTTCGTTAAGAATGAATGTCCAGAGGCACTTTGGGGAAAAGAGAAACTGATTTTAGCTCTTTGTTCTTATATATGGTTTAATAATAGGCCATAATTCACAGTAAACTTTGGGCTGCAATTTTTCCAAAGGAAATCAGATTATACTGTGTTTGTTTATATTCTTTAAAAATAGTATCTTCTCAGTGACAAATATATCTGTCAGGGTGAAAGTTTTGATTTTTTAAACAGATGCTATTTTGGCTATGCAAACTGGCTTATATTAATTGCTTCTTTATGGCCGGTGGTCTTGATAAATAAGTTTTTCTCATTTGAAATAAACTACAATTTTGCACACTGTTCAGATAATTGCTGAACAGCTTATGGTTTATATGATTATGTAATTCTTCCTTGGGATTGTCTACATTTCAAGCATGAGAAATTTGTCAGTAATGTTTGTACTCTGGAATGCTGATTGGAAAGTTTCCTGTCATTCTGCTATTTAATGTTTTCTCACTAATCACTGGTACTGTATATTATAAATCACATATGCATTAAGTGATGTTCTATCAATAGATTATATGATTATTTAGGGTGTAAGCAGTGCAATGAGAACGTTATGTGGAGGCCCAAGTATAGAGTAACTGCCTCAGGTTAAGAGCAGCTCTCCAGATTTATAAAATTCATTAGCCTTCACTTTTACTAGTATGGACTTTGAGCCAAATATTTTTTAGAGCTGCCATATTTTTCCATGATGATAATCACTTGGCTATTTGTTTAAAACAATATTGAGATGCATGCAAAGGCAACTCCTTTCTGTTACATAGTCTGTTATGAGGAAGATTTAGAAATTGATGTCATTCTATGAAACTACATAACACAAAACAGTGACATTTTGGAGCTAGCTACCAGCATCCCAAAAGCTACTGTTTGCTTGTGATGTAATTTCTTTGGATAACTTTTCTTTTTAGCATATGTTTTCCTCTTGCTTTTATAATTGAAAAACAAAGAGATAGAATATTTTGGATTTGGAAAGTAACCACTTAAGACATAGAATCCTGAGATTTGTATCTCTTACCTTGCCCCATCAATTATATTAAAAGTACTAGATCCAGCTCCAAGCTCACTGAAGCATACCATTTATGAGTTGGGGAGAATGTATGTAATAAAAGAGATAAGAAATGTTTTAAATCAAAATACAAAAAGCCAAGCCACTGAATTCCAATTTGATAGTTTGCTAGCCATAGTTTTAACTCTATGTACCTAGTGAAAAGTCTGATTTTGTCTTGCTTAATTAGAATTAGTGCTTGGTATGCCTCTAAAGACAAGTTTTGTGCTATCCTTGGATATGCTTAGTCATTAGAAGATACAGGTTAGTATATTATTTGATTTATTTTTTTCATATAAAATGTTTTATTTTTATGACTCAACATAAAAATAAACCATTACTATAACTTCAGCTCAGGCCTCCAGTGGAAGACACTTTCAGGTATAGAACTATGTAAATGTGGTTTGTGATTCCATGTTTGGGGATAATTATCATAGAGTTGCAAGTGATGTTATATTAGCCCAATTTGCTCGATTGATTCCCACTCATGCTGCTGGCTTCACAAGGAATATGATCTCAAATACTTAGCTTGTCCTCCAACCAGGAAGTAAAGCTTCCCACCCCACTCCCAACTATGTTCCTCATTGCTGATTTGAAGGAGGTTTCATAAGACTGATGTGAGGAAGAGAATGGTTTACTTTCTTGGAGCTTTATAACCTTCCACAAGTAAAGCAATTTATGAATACTTTTCTTGTTTTGCTGTTGATTAAAGAGCAGTTTTGCTCAGTAGAGAGGCCAGTAGGAATGGTTAGGATCATCGTTTCTGGAGCCACTGTGACATGTGTGCCTTCACCTATTGGCTGTATGACTCTGGGCAGGTTTGCTAACTTAATTAAAGCTTGGTTCCCATGTCTGTACAATGAGAATAATACCTCCCCCATGGGGTAGCTTCAAAGGATCAATGAGTTACTGTGGGAAAAGCACCTAGCACAGTGCCTGGCTCATGTAATTATTCAATTACTGATGGTTATTCTCCTTGTTATTACCACTAGCAGTGATTTCAAAGACTATCTTTTTT
>PVIY010014144.1:0-57293 GCA_004026745.1 Myrmecophaga tridactyla | reverse complement strand
GAAGCTTGGGAGGAAAAAAAGAAAAACTCACTTGTAGACTGAGTTTAGGATGCCAGTCAGCCACTCAAGTGTAAATAAAAATAAGTTTATAAGTGGGTCTGGAGTTCAGAAGAGGCATTTTGACTGGAGATATAAGTTTGATTCATTGTGTATGATCTTTGTAATTATTATAGTGGATGAGAAGACTTTGGGAGGCAATAAAAGAGAATTCTTAGCATTACTGATCTTTAAGTGGAGATAAGTGGATGAGCAGGTAAAGACTGAGAGGGACTTTCAGTAACCTGAAGGTAAACCAGGAGAATATGGTGTCTGTCATGGTCAGGTTCATGTGTCAACTTGGCCAGGTGGTGGTACCTGTTTGTCTGGTTGGGCAAGTGCTGGCCTCTCTGTTGCGATGAGGACATTTCATAGAATTAAATCATGACCATGTCAGCTGCATCTGCAGCTGATTCCATTTGTAATCAGCCAAGGGGCATGTCTTCTACAATGAGTGATGCTTAATCTAATCACTGGAAGTCTTTTTAAGGAGGATTCAGAAAAGACAGGCTCTCTTTCTGCTTCAGCTGGTGAGCCTCTCCTGTGGAGTTCGTCCAGACCCTCCGTTGGAATCATCGGCTTCACAGCCTGCCCTGCAGATTTTGGACTCCGTGTTCCCACGGTTACATGAGACATTTGTATAAATTTTATATTTGTGAGTGTTTCCTGTTGATTCTGTTTCTCTAGAGAACCCTAATAAAAAGTGTCCTAGAATTCAAATGAAAAGGTAGATGTTCCAGTTATTAAGGAGTGGGCAGAACACTGAGGGGTCAAGAAATAGGTGCAGTAGAGAGATACGTTCACTATACTCCATTTTTCTATAGTTATTCTACCTTTTGGATGGTCAGCTTTAGTTGTTGGTATCAACATCCACTGATTTTTTCAAGGTAGAAAATGTTATGGTTATTCTTTTCATTTCCTTTCCTATCCCTGACACAGAAACTGCCGACAAATCCTATTGGTCTTACCTCAGAAATGTTTTCACTCTCTTCTTGCCTCTTTATGCTTACAGTCAAGGCATCCATTCATATTTACTTAATTTGTCGTCACTAATTGACCACCACAAACATTTTAAAGGCTTGTCTCCTCAGACATCCTCCAACCCTAAAGTATTAAATATTTTCATATTACAGAATTTGCTTTTTGTTGCCTATTTACTCTCTTGGATCATTTCCTATTTCTTTGAATATCTTGTAACTTTTTATTATATGCTATAGATGGAGTATAAAGAGCAATAGAGACCAAAATAAATAATATTTGTTCCCCAGAAAGAGTAGACTCCCTCCTTAAGGCCACCGACCTGGAGACCTGGGCCCATCTAATTTATAATTGATGAATCTGGACTTTATTAAGTCACTTTAGGTAGATTAAATTCATTACTGGTTTCAGATATTTTAAAGTGTGGGACAAAGACTTTCACTTCAGCAGGGCTTGGGATCCAAGTGCAGTCAAGACTCCATAGAGCTCTTTAAGCTTTCCAACCAAACTGCCAACTTTCTAAACTAGGGGAGAGCCCTCTTTGCTTTTAGCTGCCTTCCAGAATTTGGGGTATTTTCTTTACTCTCCAGCACTGCATTTAGCTTTCTGTTCCTCAAGCATTCTCTCTCTACCCTATTATATTATATATATCTCTCTCTCTGATCTTGCCAACATTTTGTTTTACAAATTCTCCATATAATACTCCTGCAGTAGTGGATTTCCCTGAAAGTACATGGGATAGTCCCTATAAAAAGTGTTTGGCAGCGGGCAATGGTGGCTCAGTTCCTGCCTGCCATGCCGGAGACCCGGGTTCGATTTCTGGTGCCTGCCCATGTGAAAAAAAAAAGTGTTTGGCCACCTGTTTTTATGTTAGGGGTGGTATTGAGACAGGAGAACAGTGGGAAGGAAACAGCACAGAAACAATAGAGGCATGTTGACCATAGAAACTCCCTACTAATTTCTGTTTTGATATTTTTTCCTTACATAAAAAGGAAATGACTTTCTTAAATGAACTGAAATTTAATGAATGAAAAGTCCACAAACTAATTTGGTAATCTATGTCTCAAAAATTTCCTGTTTATTTTTTCCTTTGCCCCCCAAGGATAGGAGTAGATGTAAGCAACTTGCATTGATTTTTTTTTCTTTCTTTCCTTTATTTACATCTTCAGTCATTTCTCTTTTTCAGGGTCCTTTTACTTTTTCTTTATATCTGAATTCTTTGAATAAGGCCTGAGGGCCAAATCCTACCCACTGCCTGCTTTTTAAATAAAATTTACTGAAACACAGCCACACTCATCTCTTTAAGTATTGTTTATATCTGCTTTGGGGCGACAATGGCAGAATCCAGTAGTTGTGACAAACCCAGTATACCTCACAAAGCCTAAAATATTTACTGTCAGACCCTTAATGGAAAAAGTTTTCCACCCTTGCTTTGGATCATCTTTTCCTTTGACTTTAATGTTTTAGGTCCGTATGTGTAATCATCAATTACAGGTGTTAAATACATCATATTATTCTACTGTTCTGGTGAATCCCATTATTAGTAAAATAATTCCAACATATAGAGATCAAACAACTGGTATGTTTTATTGAAATTTGCTAAAATAGGTTTTAATATCTGACGTCAAGTTGTCAGTGACCTACAGTTACTAACAAATATATTTTATATTTTGCTTTGAAGTATTTTGACAATATATGTTCCTGATTCATTTGAGTAACAAGATGTTATATATAGGTGAACATATAGATAATGGGCTGTGCTTTATAGGTAGTATTTCTAAGTAATAGTTTCAGTTCAATGCACATTTACTGATACTTACTGTGCACACTCTAGAGAAAGAAAAGTTGAGTAGGATAAGGACTTCACAGTCCAATGGGAGAACAAACTTGTTAACAGATACAATGAGAAAAATAAAAGTTTACAAGGATATATACATATATTAATACAAGGTGTGTATATATATATATTTATATTTATATTTGATGACTGATGGTCATGAGAGTTAAGTAGTTTCACAAAGGAGGTGATACCTGACCAGGGTTTGAAGAGTGACGACAAATAAGGTAGGAAAGCTTATATTATATTAAGAGAGGAGCATGTGCAGAAGTGTGGAGACATTACTGTAATGGTACATTCTGACAGCATCATGTAGTTCATTACAGCAGGGCTAGAAAGTTGGAGGGGATGATAGGAAGGTAGTGGCCACATCATGAAGTCTACTTGATGTTTTTACTTGTTTGGGAGTGGTTTACATAATAGATGGTTAATAAAGAATTTTAAGCACTGGAATAATGGTAATGTCAAATTTCCATACTGAAAGATTCCTTTGACCTCATGATAGAGAGTCCATTTGTTAGATATTAGAGATAATGAAGGCCTAAACAAAATCATAGAAGTAAGAAGGAGTAGATGCAAGGAATATTTGGGGGGTAAAATTGGGACAATTTGCTGATTGTTAGATGTAAGAATGAGAAGGGATTGGCAATAGCTTCCATGACTCTTGCTTGGCTGACCCAAATATTTGTAAATGACAAAATACATCAGTAGCATATGATGGAGGACTCCAATAATTGATAAGCATGTCTAATATGTATTAAGAGTTTAATATGTCACAAGAGCTTTGGCATATTACCGCGTTAAGTCTTTCTAATAATCATAAAACATATTATCATCTCCACTTTATAAAAGTGAAAACTAAGGCAAGAAGATGCTGGAAACTTTCCTAAGATTCCATGGCAAAGAAACAATTGAGCCAGAATTTGGTGCTAGGCAGCCTGAACATAGAGCTTGTGATTATAACCATGAAACTACACAGCTCCACAATTGTGATCACTCATAAAAACTTTTCATCTCTAAGGTACTAATTCCAACTGAGTAATGGTGGTGTAAACATCACTGTAAAAAGAGGAATGAATTCGTGTGGCTTGTTCCATCTACCAGATGGACTTTGCACTGTAGCCACTTTCAGGGTGTGTGTGACAGGATCCATTCCTTATAGTCTTTTTGTATGGCCTCTACTTTACAATGATTCTCCATGAAGTAGAAGGGTTGTAGATGATCATTCATTCATCAGTTCATTCACAGAAATAGCTACTTGTTGAATATGTAGCATATGCAAAGTAGTGTGCAAAGAACTTCCATATATTAACTCTAATTCCTAAAAAATCCATTTTACAGATACGGTTATAGAATTCAGAGATGTTTAATAGCATGACTAGAGCACGATATTAGAAAGTGGCAGAGACAGAAAAACAGGTTTGCACGCCTGCAGAGCCAACTTTTCCCTCATGCCATTCAGCATACCACTAATAATAGCTAACATTTTCTTAGTGTCTCCAGTATGTCCTGCTCTATGTAGTTTGCATATTTCGTCTCCTACCCTTGAACAACTCTGTAATGTGGTTAATACCCATTTTATATAGGTAAGGAAAAACTGATTGTCTTAGTTCCTCCAAAAGCAGCACCTGAAGCAAGACCTTGAGCTCTGGTAGGGTTATTTGGAAGGTGGTTTCAGAAAGCAAGAATGGGGCAGGAAAGGAGGGCAATTCAAAAAAGGCCTCTTCATTGAGATTGTAGCCAAAGAAATTTGATTCCACCAGAACTTCTGAAAAGCATCCAGAATGCTTCCCAGAATTTTCTATCAGAAATATGAGAGCATAGGTTTTTATCTACACTCCTAGTTCTGCACTTCTGATCTGTGATTGGACTTGGACAAGCTGACTCGCCCAGCTTCACTGAGACTCAAAGAACTGAAGTCTTTTGTCTAAGGTTAAGCGATACATCTGGAGTCTCTGGCTCCAAAGACTGTAAGTGTTCTTAGTGATCAATCAATGATTTTCAAACTGAGCTTCCCATATCCCAAGGACACAATTTAGAAAAATTGTTTTGTTTAAAACAGTTGTATGAAGATAA
Source organism: Myrmecophaga tridactyla (assembly GCA_004026745.1). Classification (NCBI taxonomy): domain Eukaryota; kingdom Metazoa; phylum Chordata; class Mammalia; order Pilosa; family Myrmecophagidae; genus Myrmecophaga; species Myrmecophaga tridactyla. The sequence continues at coordinate 52,366 of PVIY010014144.1, read as the reverse complement.
AGAGATATGACAGCAACCAGGAGAGGAGAGGCATAGCCAAAGGAGGGATGTGCGTAGGTGTATATATTTTTTAAAGATGAGAAACATTTAAGCATGTCTATATTCACACAAAAGGAATTAGAGAAGTTTGAGATTATTTCAAGTAACATATAATTTATAGAACAAGGTCTAGAAGGAGATTGTAGAGGTTGAAATCATAGGCACAGCTGGTAGTTTACTGAGATGGGGAGAGCAAGCTTTTCTGCATGGTGGAGGTAAACGCAAGAAGGCTGAGTACCCTCGATAGGCTTATCTCCTAGCCAGTCTCAAACTTCACCTACTGTGGCTAACTGCTTTCCAGGCTGATTATGTGGTAATGTGACCTCATTATACAAGGCAAATCATTAAAAATGATTTGTGCATCTAAATTTGGTTCTGAAAATTACTTAAGATAAAAATCAGATCAGAGAAAGGGAGTGATTAGGTTGTGGGCCCCCAAACTCCTCCTTCATTCCCTTGATTCTGACAGTAATAAGGTTTAAATGGAGAATGTGTATTTATGAATGCTAATAAAATTCAACACAGAGCTTGATGATCTATACATGTACATAAACAGCCTAAAAGCCACCTGTCATTGTTAGGAGAATAGCCATTGTGTTTAAAAATTCAATCACATTTTATTTCAGCGGGTATTTCTATTTTGCATAACAGTTGTTTTAAAAACTCTTAAGATTGTTTATCTTTGAAAGTAACATGTGAGACCACATTAATATTTCATTTGTGCCAGAGTAGATTGCTGCCTGACCCTGTATTGTCTGACAGAATTACAGTCACAGTCTTCTATTAATGAAAGAACGGGGACTTGTTGATGGATTGGAAGGGGATAAGGTTAAAGAAGCCTCAGAGAGCAAGGCTTAGGTCAGGACAAAGTTTAATTGGTCCAAAATATGGGCATCAGTATTTCTTGAGCAGAGTTGACTGGCCCTCATTGCTTTATTGCTTTGATAACATCTTTTTTTTTTTTTTTGTATGCTATATGGCAGGGTCACATTTCATTATTTTTCCATGTGAGTATCCCAGATAACATCTTTCTTATTTGTCACTTTTCTATTTGTCTCTTACTTATAGTTTTCCTCTCTTGCTTAAATTACCCATCTATCCATGCGTGTTGTCCACTCTTGCCTGTAGATCCTATAGCATTTCAATCAGTTAAATTTCCTATGTGATGGCTCCAACATCTGGGCCATCTCTGAGTCTGGTTATATTGGGTGCTTCGCTCTTGAAAATAGATGGGGTTTTTTTGTGTGTGTGTTTCTGTGTATATGTAATGCTAAACATCAGGTATGGAACAGAGAGACTGAGGTAAACTGCATTTATGCCTGAAGATGGACATGCCCCTTCTTTTATCAGGCCATCAGTGTGGGGAAGCTGAGCTGGGTTTGATATTGTAGTTGTTGTGGTTATTTTCAAGGCACATAGATTTCAGGTCTTTCTAGTGCCAGCCTAATGCTTGGAATAAAGGCTAGGGTGCTGGAGATTTCCAATGTTTTTTTTCTTTAATTTAACCTGTGCTAGTGATCCACCCCCATGTCTCAGCCTTTCCTCTATGGTTTCCCCACAGAAGGGGTTCTCATTGCATGCTCATGCCAGTATCCCAGAGGTACATTGCTGTTGCTTGATACTCAGCTTATGCCGGGGATGAGGTAGGAGTGAGGTGCTGTTCTCTGTTCTGGTCTCGCCTCAGCCCTAGGGAGGTCCTATGTTCCTATGCTTCTAGGATGGGGCTTTTTGAGCATTCCTGACCCTCTTCCTCCTGGCAGCCAAACTGCCTCATATTTGCAATTGGTCTTGGAGGAGAGTTTTCTGTCCCTCTCTTAACAGTGGGAGATGTCCATTGGTATTTTGTATTGCTGTAGGAGCTCAGGCCGAAGATCTCCATTAGGGGTAGAGAATTTTTCTTTTACTCTTCCCCCAACTGCATTGGATTTTTGCCTGTGTCCTGTGCATAAGAGATTTTACTCCTCAGCCCACATCATGATCATAAGGCTTTTACTTTGTAGCAGAGGAGAGTCCAGGGAAGTGTCTGGTGTTTTGTGCTTGCACTTCCACAGCTGCCAGTCGCCTCCTGCTCACCTGCATAACCAAGGTTGGCTCTCCAGTCTCCTACTCTGTTCTTACTCTTTTTTACGAGTACCTGGAGGAACTTGCAAGTGCATGCCAATTCTCTTCTTGTCAGATGCTCCCAGTTATCTCAGACTGATATGGTAATCCACACTTGCCTTCTGCACTCTTTAGATTTTTAGCTGTTTTAATTATATCTTTTTCTGTGCTGCAGCTCTTGTTGTATCTCATCTGCCAACATTTCTCCACAGATGAGACAGTTCATGCATCCTGTCCCTCCTTGGAGGGGCTTGTCCCGTTAGGGATTTCAGGTTACTTGGTTGCTTTGCAACCTCAGCATGCTGATAAACTTTTAAAAAGTACTATTTTTGGCATTTATACAGTTTTTCTCATATATTAGGTGTACTGTTTCCTGGCTCCTAAAACAAATACCATACAATTGTTTAGCATGAAGATAGTAATTTAATGGCATGGTTTGGAGTCTAGGAGAAGTATGAAATCGAGACATCAAGTCTTTGAAGACCATGGCATTCTGCGACTGGCTGCCTATGATACATTGGCTTTTCTGTCACATGGCAATTCACATGGTGACTTCTTCTCCCTTCTTCTTTGGGTCCATTGACTTCTGGCTTCTTTTTGTGACTCTCCCTCTTTATGTCTGAATTTCATTCTGTTTGTAAAGGACTCTAGCAATCTGATTAAAGCCCAGCTTGATTCAGTTGGGCCATTCCTTAGCTGAAATAACATCTTCAATTGATCCTTCTTTAAATGGGTTCACACCCTCCAGAATAAGGGCCAGGAGGAACTTCAGTATACAGTTCAATCCATTCTGGACCCCTAAATGACATGTTCTTCCCACATGTAAAATACAATCATTCCATCACAACATCCCTAAAGCCTTAAGCCATTTTAGAAAAATGCTAGCACAGAGACTCAACAAAACCAGTTATGGATGTGGTTTGCCCTGGGGTAAAATTTCTCTGTCTGATGAACCTGTGAAACCTAGGTTCCAATATGGAATGGCAGAATAGGCATAATATAGGCATTCCTATTCCAGAAGGGAGAAATTGGAAAGAAAATGGTTCATGGATCCCAAACACATTGAAAACCCAGCAGAGAAAACTCCGTTAGATTTCAAGGTCTGGGAGCTGTCTGTGGCTTAACTCTTTATCTTCTGGGCCTGATGGAGCAGCAGGCCTACCCCTCCAAGTCTTTGCACAGTGATCATGCTCTGTCTGAACAATACAGAATAGACTCTACACTCTTGGAACATCATCAGAATGACTACCAGACTCTCTGGGAATGCTGGGGCACAGGCCCAACCTTTTCTGAATGTTGGTGTGGTAGCACTCTCCCTGAACAAAAGAATGCAAAACCTGCTTCCTCCAAGCGATGGGGCCTGTTCTCTTGGTCTGAGGCCTTTTCAGTGCAAACCTTTGTTTCCATGTCTCTGACCCTGAACGTATTCTTTCTTCAATTTGTTCCTTCTCTGTCTCTTTCAGTCCTGGCTCGCAGAGGCTCAGTTCATACAAATTTTGTTGGCTCAATGTAGTTCAAGAGTTTCCAGAGCATCAAACAAAAGGAGTTTCCATAGATCCTTCCTGGATACCTGCACTTTCAATCCTGACTTCCACTGAAATGGCTGACTGGATTTAGTTCACCCACACCCTCTTTAGCGAAGGGTTATTCAGTTAAACCCACACCTGGAGCTCTGTCCTCTGGGGACTCCTTTCCTGAAACCTCAACGTGGTCTCTGATGGAGCCATTTCTTGCCCTAATCTCATAGCACACTATCTGGATAGGTTCAGAATTTACCAAACCATCAATTAGTAGTTTCTTTGTGTTTAAAATTTAAGGTCTCAGCTCATCCCTTTCCCTTCACATTTTACCCTAAACTGCAAGGAGAAAGCAGACTTCACATTCCACACTAAGTTCAAAAATCTCCTCAGATAAATATCCAAGTTTATTGCTTTCAGGTTCTGCCTTCCACCCAACATTAGAACACAGTCTGCTACTATATAATAAGGATCACCTTTCCTCCAATTTCCAGTAACACAGTCATCATTTCTTTCTAAGGCCACATCAAAGCACCACTAATGTCTTTGTCTATCAACCGACTCTCCAAAGCATTTTAGGCTTTTTCAATCAAGAACCTCATAGTTCTTGCAGCCTCTATCCATTACCCAATTCCAAAGCCGTTTCTACATTTTTAGGTAATTGACATGATAAAAACCCATTTTTCAATACTCAAAACTATATTAGGGTTCTGAGGAGAAAAAGAACTGTTGTTTGTGTATATATGTATGCATGTATGTATGTAAATATAAGAGATTTATTACAGGAATTGGCTCTGGCTACTCTGGGGATTGGCAAGTCCGAATTCCTAGGCCCAGCTGCAAGTTGGGAACTCAAAGGTGATATTGAATTTCCCAAGAGAAGCTAGATAGAAATTCTTCTTTCTGACTGCTGAAGTCATCGGTTCTCCCTTTAAGGTCTTCAGCTGATTGGGTGGGACTTCTCTCATTCTGAAAGCAATCTCCTTTGTTGATTGTAGATATAATCAGCTATAGATACCATCAAAAGACTGATGATTTAAATTCCACAAATTACCTTCACAGTAACAATCAGTGCTTGCTTGACCAAGCAATTGAACACAATATCCTAAGCCAATTGACATATGAAATTAGCCATCACATCAGGGTAGGGCAACATTCTTTTCAACATCTATATCCTAAATGAAAATGGTTGTTATAGGTTTTTTTTAAGTATCATTAATATGATATAAATCACTTATAGCATGTGAAGCATATGAAGGGTACAGAATAAATAGTGGCTATTTACATAAGATAATTACTCTTTACCTTGAGAAGACTTCAGAGGGGAAGAACTTACTTTGGACTGGGGGTGAGTGCTATATAATTTACAAAATTCCTGGAGATCAGTCACATACTCCCCTTCTCCATCTCTCTTCACCTCCTTTCTGGCAAATACTTTCAGGGAAAGGGGAGGACATGTCATATTTTTAAAAACTCCCTTAATGATTCTTATCTGCCCTCCTCTTCCCATCTCCACCCCTTTGAGTAAGAGGTTCTCTAATCTAGAGAATATTGGCCAGTCTTGCTCTCCAGCATCACCTAGATGGTAGACATTTCCAAAAACAGGTCAAGGAAGGGTAAAGGTGGTTTTAGCCTTGCCCGGAAGCTTATGCCACTTTCTTTCTAATTTTAAGCTTTCTGCTCTATCAAAGATCAAAGCCTACCACTTTCAAGGACTGTTAAATAGTCCTGCCAGGTCTCTGAGTTTGGAGAAATCTGAAGTTCCTAGTTCCTAAGACTGACTGGGATTGGGCCTCAGTAGATCCTTCTCATTTATTGTCAGAACCTCACTTACATTCTGTACTTCTATATATTTTCTAGTGAATTTTATAATGAAATTTTCTAGTGAAATTTATAATACTTAATTTCTATCTTGATCTGTTACACCATCGCATTGTTTTAAATTTCTCTTAGTATTTTTAGAAGGCTGTCTTATTAACCTGTTCAAGCGCAGGAAAAATGCACATGTGGGACTGATTTCAAATATAGTTATATTTAGAATTTTCTTCTGTATTTAATTATTGTAGAAGGATGAGGCATGAGGCATAATCACATCGTTTAAAGCATATTAATGGCTGATTTTAAGTACATTTTTTCTATTACGTGATGAAGAAATTTTAACCTCAATATTTTTTCCTAAATTGTTTATTTGGGCAGTATACATTTTTGAAAGACTACTGTTCCCACCTCCCCACCCCCAATTCTCAATGAGGAAAAGCACAGACTTTTTGGGATAAGCATTCAATGGACATTCCTTGAGAATCAGTCATTGTTCAGTTGACTAAAGAAAGCTTACTACCTCTGCTTTTGCCTTCTACAATAGTAACATTAGTTGAAATTTTGAGTGAACAGTGTTAAAATCTAAATTGGAAAACACAATTTTTAGAGTTAGTTAGAGTTAATTGTTGCAACTACCTAGTCACTGAATTGTAAGCTGTGGTGCACTGTTAATGTTTAACTGACTCTATGGGGGAAATGAAAAAGTCTTGATTTGTAACATTTGCTATTTACATGGTGTAATACCTCTACATTGGCTGATTTCAAACTACCAACCTGATATCGCTGACCATGGAGTTGGGAAGAAGAGCCCAGTAATACACTATGATATAGCATTTCTATCAAGTAAAATAGATGTATAGTAGCCCCAAAGCATTGATAATAGTCAAATGTCTAGGAAGTGATGTCTTTGAACATTTATTATATTTGTTTTTAAGGTAATTTCTTTGTGTTTATAGAATTTATTTTTTTAATTTTTAAAAATGTATTATAATTACCCATTATGAGCCAGTTTCTTGAAAGTTATTATATATCATTTAACTTGTATTTAAAATGTAAACAAGATCAATGACATGGTGATTTAATACTATATGTACCCAAGAAAAACATGTTCTTAAATTTAATCCATCCTGTGGAATCTTCACCTTTGGATGAGAATTCCAACCTATCCATATCCCTCTAGACACCCAGATTCACCAGTTTTACCAATTTTTCACCAATTTTTGCTGCATCATGTTTTCTGTCTCTTTATATCTGTTTATCTATCTACCATCATCACCTGTCTAATCTGTCTGTCCATCTACTTATGAATCCATTTTCTGAACACTTGCAAGAAGATTGCATGTGTCATGCTTCTCGAACATTTAATACCACCCTGTGCATTTCCTAATAACGAGGATATTCACTTATATAACCCCCTTAAGTACTGTTATCAAGCTCAAGAAATTGAACATTAATAAAAACCTCACAGTCTATATTCCCAATTTCCTCATACGTCTAAAGAAGGTCCTTTAGAGCCTTTTCTCTTCCCTTGAAAGATCCTATCCAGGACCATATATTGCTTTTAATTTTCATTGTCTCTTTACTTGATCATTCTTTTTTCAATTGTGAGATCATATTTACAACATGAACTTTCCCGGCTCCATCACTTTCATGATGACTATTCATATGAGTGGGATTACTCATATTTATAATTTTGTGTTACCCTCACTACCTTCCATTGCTAAAACTTTTCCATCGCCCCAAACAGAAACCCTGTGCCCATCGTGTATTAACTCACTGTTTTTCCCGCCCCCTGCCTCTGGAAAGCTGTTCTCTGATTTCTGTCTCTGTGAGCTTGCACATTCTCTAATATTTCTTTGTTGCCATGGGGCTTAAATTTAATATTGTAAATCTGTAACACTCTCATTTGCCCAGTCACCAACTTAATTCCAATGGTATACACAAACTATGCTCTCCTACCCTCTGTTTCTCTACCTTTGAATAGTTCTTGCCACAAATTGCATGTGTGTACGTTATGAGTCCCAAACAACTGATTGATCCTCACAGTTTATGTTTTTACCTTTTAGATACTGTAGGAAGTAAAGTAAGGAGTTACAAACCAGGAATATAGTAGTATTTGCATTTTTCTTTACCCATGCTATTACTGCACAGGGATCCTTATTTCTTAATGAGGTTTCTGTCTATTGTCTAGTATACTTTCCTTTCAACTTACAGAACTCTCTTTGGTATCTGTTATAGGGCCAGCCAAGTGGTGACATATCCTCTAAGCTTTTGTTTATCTGGAACTCTCTTAATCTCTCCCTCATTTTTGAAAGAGTTTTGCTGGTTATAGAATTCTCACCTGGCACTTTCTTTGCTGTCTGGAATTTAAGTCTGTCATCCCATTGCCTTATTGCCTCCCTGGTTTCTGATGAAAAATCGTCTTTGAAAGTTATTAGAATTTTATTTTAAGCAGTGGTTATGTTTAACAACTTGCTTGCAAAACTCATGAAAATTAAAATTGGCTCTTGTAACCTGGTGTGGTTGACTAGCATAATACTGGTTGTAAGGTTTTGAGGGCAAGGACCATTAAATTCCCTGACTTAGCTTAGATTTTGACCCATGGTCCATGCTCAATGAATGCTTGTCTAAGAGCTCAAGTAAATATTAACCAACTGAAAGAAAGCTAGTTGCTCTTCTTTGCATTCACACTTCTATTCCCTAACCAGTTTTCTTTTACCTCCTTTCTCTAAACCAGTTTTCCTTTGTTCCTCTAATTCAGAATATTTTCCAAATAATTATTACTGGGTCATAGCAGTGTTCTTTCTAACCAAGTATTTTTCATCTGGCAGTTGCACTAAGAAAGCAGTCTAGATCATGTGTTGACCCCATAAATTTTGACTTTTATTCCATGCTTTGAACAAATCCCTTTAAATTGAAATTCTGAATTTCAATAAATAGCACTTTGTTCAGAAAGATTCACATATTCCACACACTCCATAGACCTGAAATATTAGTTGCACCTTAGAGATTCTTTTATGACTGCCTCTTTAATTTGATAGGACAAATGTCCATGATAAAATCTTTCTCAGGAAATTACAGTTGCAAGTTTAAAGATAAAAATCCTTATGAAGACACGACGTTGGTTGCCTTATGCAATAACCCACAAAATACTCATTTTACGAAAGGACTTACTGGTATACCAATATCCTGCTATTGGACCTCGGTTTTAGTAGAAAATAAAATGTGCTACAAAGTATTCATATCAAAAATAATTTTTGTATGCTAATTTGCTTATATGAGAGTATGAAATTACAATTATGGTTATATTTTACAACTTAGACCTGTAATCAAATGAGGACGAGAGGTGTGAAAACAAAACCTTTATCCAAACTTTTTTTTTTCTTCTTTGGCACAGGCAGGCTCTGGGAATCGAACCTGGGTCTCCAGCTTGGTAGGCGAGAATTCTTGCCACTGAGCCACCGTTGCACCGCCCCAAACTTATTTTTGAAATGGTTTATATATGGAAAATGGTTCAGTTCTATAGATTGGCTTTAATATTTGTGTAAAAAATCAGGTGAATGAATCCATGTTGTTTGTAGCCGGGATAGTGGCTGCCTTGGAGGGTAGAGGTGTGTGGAAAAGAACATGAAGGGTTCTGGGCACCAGTAAGTTACTCTTTCTTGATCTAAGTGCTGGCAATATAGATGTGCCAGGTCTGTGAAACTCAACAGTCTGTACATTTAGGACATGTACACTAATGTGAAGTATATCATACTTCAGTAAAATTTTAACATTAGCATATATATGCATCTCCACAGATATGTATGCAATATATCCTTGTGCACTAAAATCAGGATGTGTTTATTTTTAAAAGATGTCTATACAGAATTTTTTTTAATTAAAATTTTTTTTTAAATACAAAAAAATACCAAACACAACCATTCTTTACTTTTGATTATTCCGTTCTACATATATAATCAGTAATTCACAATATCATCACATAGTTGCATATTCATCATCATGATCATTTCCCAGAACATTAGCATCAATTCAGAAAAAGAAATAAAAAGAAAACAGAAAAATATTTATACATACCATACCCCTTACCCCTCCCTTTCATTGATCACTAGCATTTCAAACTAAATTTATTTTAACATTTGTTCCTCCTATTATTTATTTTTATTCCATATGTTCTACTCATCTATTGACAAGGTAGATAAAAGTAGCATCAGACACAAGGTTTTCACAATCACACAGTCACGTTGTGAAAGCTGTATCATTATACGATCATCTTCAAGAAACATGGCTACTGGAACACAGCTCTACATTTTCAGGCAGTTCCTTCCAGCCTCTCCGTTACATCTTGACTAACAAGGTGAAATCTACTTAATGAGTAAGAACAACCTCCAGGATAACCTCTTGACTCTGTTTGGAATCTCTCAGCCATTGACACTTTATTTTGTCTCATTTCTCTCCTCCCCCTTTTGGTCAAGAAGGTTTTCTCAATCCGTTGATGCTGAGTCTCAGCTCATTCTAGGGCTTTTCTCAATCCCTTGATGCTGAGTCTCAGCTCATTCTAGGATTTCAGTCCCACATTCCCAGGAAGGTCCACACCCCTAGGAGTCATGTCCCACGTAGACAGGAGGAGGGTGGTGAGTTTGCTTCTGTTGGCTGGAGAGAGAGGCCACATCTGAGCAACAAAAGAGGTTCTCTTGGGGGTGACTCTTAGGCTAATTTTAAGCAGGCTTGACCTATCCTTTGTGGGGTTAAGTTTCATTTGAACAAACCCCAAGACTGGGGGCTCAGCCTCTACCTTTGGTTGTCCACACTGGTTGTGAGAATATCAAGAATTCAACTTGGGGAAGTTGAATTTACCCCTTTCTCACCATTGTCCGAAGAGGACTTTGCAAATACTTTTCCACTTACTGTTCAAATCACTCTGGGATTTATTGGGGCATCACTCTGGACAAACCCACAAAATCTCATGTCCTACTCAAGGTTCCATGTACTTATGGTGTTCAATTAAGCTGTCTACATAAGTTATATTAGGAAATGCACTAGTCAAAATATAAATTTTGTACCAAATAAACATTTTTGCTTTAGTCTCACACCTAAGTTGAAATTTTAAAATGTTAATTACCATCTATTTCAGCACCCTGCAGTAATGACATTCTTTTGTTCTTCCTCATGCAAAAACATTTTTAAAAATTTGTACATTTAGTCACTATCATTATACACTCTACTCATTCCTAGATTATACCATCTCATATACAGAATTTTTTTTTTTTTTTTAACATGGGCAGGCACTGGAAATCGAACCCAGGTCCTCTGGATATAAAGAATTTTTAAGTAACTTTTTAATGATAATGAAGATAGTACTTGTATAAAATCCAAGAAGGGAGCCTGTGCTTTTAATGGGTTAATCAAATATTGTAGTGAGTGTATCATCTATTTTATACTTATCATGATTCATTCATGCATTCATATAATAAACTTTCTAAAAGGAGTTTATTATGGATTGAGTAATACTTTTCAAAGGGTGGTAAATTCTAAAGGCCTAAAAGGGTGCAGACATTTGTTGAATACAAAACTGAGACATGTCAAGGCAGGTCTAAACTGACTTGCCACTAGAAATAGAGACAGATTAAGTTATCTGGCAAATATTTAGATCTGTTACTAGAGGAAAGAAGTATAATGTAATGTTTAAAGTTCTTCACTAATGTATGTCAGATTGGGATGCACAAAACTGGTGAATCTCATGGGGTAGGTAGAGCACCTCTTGATTTGGAGTTATATACAACTTCCTTTAAGAACATTTAATCACTTAAAAAAAGAAACTGCCTCTCTTAAAATAACTAAAAGTAAACCTGATTAAATAGGGATCAGTGTAATTATTTTGGGGTTGTTACACCTTTATAGACTTAAAAATCATTTAATTATGTTTTTCTAATATACCTGTAACCTGTAACATTGGTAGGATTCTTAGTAGTCTATTTTAGATGGTGTTTGAACTGCAGTTAGGTAATTTTCAAGAATCCTGGAAATCCTTTGGGGATACTGATATCTCATATTTATATTTTTAAGCTAATTGGAATATTAGGGAAAACATTATATAAATTCTCATAAATATATTATGCAGCTTAAGTCATATCTACATTGATATTTGCAGCTCCGTTTTATTCATTGCTTAATAAATTTTTAAAATATGATATAAACATGTGCTTCGCTCATGTGTATCTCAAATTCTGTCTTATTTCTTAATATATATTATTGGAAAGAAAGGTATTTAAACTATTTGAAACTATTTTCTAATCTAAGAATAATGTAACAATATCTCCTTTATAAAAGTTTAGATATAATGTGTATATGTATATATGTTTATTTATATGTATATTGTATGTTTGGAACATAACAATACATGTCCATCCATTTCCATATTCTCATTTGCTATTTTTGTTTTTCTCTATTTTTTTTAACTAGTAGTGTTTACCAGAAATACTTTCAATGTAAAATTAACAATTTGTGGGTCTTGTGGGACATAAGAAAACAAAGAGATGGGGAGAAAACATTCTGTTATGAACGTGATTTTGTGAGGTGGCGTTAGCAGCCTGATGTAATGGAAGGGGCCAAAACTGGAACTCAGAAAACGTGGATGTGACTTCTGGCCCTCATGATTATTTGTTATGTGACTTGACCAAATTATTTAATATTTCTTTAAGCATGATTCTTCATTGGTAAAATGGGAATAAATGCTACTTACCTTACGTGGAGTCTGGAATGATTAAATGAAATCATTTTGTTAAAGTACTAATCATTATTTCAACATATATATATATTATATTATTCAATATATATTATAGTACATATTTAGTATATTTTATATATGATAGTGTATAATATGCACTATATATATTATATATAATAATTTAATTTTTGCCATTAATTTAGTAATGATGTCAAGATGTTAAATTAACATGTATTTTCTTTAACCAAGTGTACAGTTCAAATCTGTTGTGTACCCAGGAAAAGCCATGTCCCTTAATCCTCATTCAATATTGCTGGGTGGGAGCTTTTTGAAAAAAAAGTCACAAGTTTTTTAGAAAAACTTGTCTTAAATCTCAGAGAGCAAATATAATCTCCCATATTACACATCTCTGGAGCTCAGGGATGTAGAAACTTTAGGAGGCTGAATTGAATTCTTTTTCTAACTCTGCATGGCATTATTTTTTATTATATTGAACATAAATAATGCATTTTTTTCCAAATGGCAGTAGTCAGGCAGGCTAGTTATACATCTTAATAGGTATCAAAAATTTATCAGCCTAAATATGCTTTGATTTGTTCCCAAATTTTAATTCATTTTATTGACCCTTTGCACATTACAGGGTTCATTCCATACCTTAAATGCATTATAAATTCAAAATATTGGAAAGTCTTTTGGTTTGCAAAGATATCAAATTTATCTAAAGTGGCCATCTCTGTTTCCTATCCATCTGAAAAGATCGGTTAATTGTGTTTCTCAGCCATAGCCAGATTTCTGGAAAGTGGAGAGTGGCTTTATATTACAGCCTTGGGCCTTGTTTTATCTGAAAGTGCAATTTTCTCCTTTTCCCCAGAAATTTCCATTCAAGGCTTACTTGCTGACCCTTTTTCTAATTTCTTAGGGATTTTCTATCGACATAGCTGATTTTCTCAGGCCATATCATTCTTTTCCCTCCTAGCTCCTGATCTTGGTCTAATCTTGATTGATGTGGTGTGTGTGTGTGTGTGTTAGAGAGAAAGTGAGAGAGGGAGATCTTTCTCACCATCTTTAGAAAATTGAATCCAGAACATTCACTAAGCAGATAAAGATTTGTCATCTTCATTTTAAAAATTTTGGATCTTGGATATTTGTATATGATAAAAGGTACTGACCTTTTTTTTCACTGCAGAAGGAGAAATGGACTAAGCTAACTTCCTATCCATTTGCTTATGCAGTTTTTAATCATGTCATTTCAGGAAGCTTACATTTGTAATGTTTACACTTGCAATTATTTTAGATTATGTCAGCAGTCACTGTACTTTGTACTGCAAATTTTCCCATTTTCTTCTATTTTAAAATAATTTCTCTTCATATGAAATTATTTCTATAGATGATGAAATTGATAAAAAGAACTCTTGGCAGGAGAGATGATAATTCTTAGCTATAAAATCTGTAATTCTAAAAATGTTTGAGAGTTTGGAATAAATAAGTTTACATATATTTTAATTGGAGAGTTAAATTCTCAATGAGCCATTTAGAATAATTGCGCATAGTTTTTATCAGTCAATTGTAATTATCTTTTCTGTGGATCTAAAGGGACTATGCTCTCACCTGAACTTGGAGGAAGATACATTTCCCTGAAATCTGCCTCTACTGTCATCAGCACCTCTTCTATACTCACAGGCTGATATTGGCTGTTATTGGTTTGTTGACAGAATCACCGTGACCATGCTGCCTCTGAATGTATACATTACTCTCTGCAGTAAAAGTGTCAGATGAGAAAACCTCAGTTACACTATGAACTTGAAGTTTTCACTCTGTTTTGCAAATGGTCAGGTGCTGTGACGTAGACATGAATTTGGTTTTAAGCATGTAGTACATGAGAGTACATACAAAGAGGCTTTGAAAAGTCATAGCATTAGGGCTCTAAGTGGCCTTAATAATATCGTGTCCACTCCTCTCCTGGTGGAAAAATAGGGCTTAGTTTGTTTTTACATCAGAATCCTTCGGGAATGCACAGGTGGTTCAGTGGTAGGATGCTCGCCTTTCGTGCAGGTGGCCTGGGTTTGATTCCCGGACCATGCATCCACCCCCCCCGCCCCCCCCACAAAAAATCCTTGGGGAAATAGACAATTATCCCTACTACATATATGCATTTATTTTACATAGATCCCTCACTCCAGTTTAAATTCTGAGACGACTATTCAAAAGCACTGACACACCCAGAATAAATGTACCTGAGGCTCAGATCAGTTAATATTGATGAATACATGTACCCACCATGGTGATTTTTAAAAAGGAGACCCCTCTTCCACATTATCAAAATAAAAAATTAATTATTGTTAAAAGTCTTCCAGGAAAGGTTATTTGAATGGGCCAAAACTCTCCTATGTTTTATGGTCGTGTATCACTCTTATTTTTCTTTAATTTTCAGTGTAGCCGTGTGATTTTCTAGACATGGCAGAAGAAAAATGAACCCTGTATATCTCACACACAATGTAAAATATTTGGCTAAAACCTGCAGAAAGTATGTCTTTTGCATAGAAGAAAGCAGATACTGTAGCATTTCTGGCAAAGAGAGAGTTCAGTTTAAACCCACTGCAGGATGCAAATGTCATCTCCTCCATGTGAGTGTTTTACCCGAGTGAATACTGCAGGGCTGAAGGCTTCTGCTTGTGATTTAGGTTGTAATTTTGTTTGTGGAAATAAACCAATCGCGGAGCTCCAATTGTCTTAGCGATGAGGTGATCAATAGCCCATTACTGGCTAGAACAGCGGCTACAGGAAGTGCATTGAAGATTTTAATGCATGAATTATGCATGCGGTGCTCATTCTCTAGTCTCCAAACAGAATGACAGGGTTTGTGAAGTCGCCTCAGATAGTTTCTTGCATTAAGTGACTGCAGTGAAATGCTTAATATTTTCAGGCATAGAAGCAGCATTGACTTGGGCTGGCCGAATTTAGAAGATGTAATCCCCCAGCTCACAGCCCAGAATGCTTTATTTGAAAGTATTGCTTTATAGAGAGACAGCTTTGCTGTCATCTAACCTGCTCTCCCCAGAAGGTTGGCTGAAGGATGGGAGCGGCTGTGCCTGCCTCTGAGGTCACAGCTTGAAGTCCCTTTAACTTGCTTTCTGCTGCAGGAGAGAGGCATATTGTGGTACAACTGTCGCTGCATTTATTCAAATGGATAATTTGCAATAACTGTTATGCCCAGAACAACAGATAACTCAACATATGAGGTAAGTCCTGAGGATTTTTTTTATAGCGTAGGGAATTGTGGAAACTAGAATGTGCTGAGTGAAGATAACGGTGATGCAGTTGGGGTAGGGTTGACTCAGCCCTCAATATTGGGATGCAGCGTCAGGTTCTCAGTTGTTATGCTTATTGTGAGGGGACACTGTGTTGTAACTTTAGGGTATTTTATTGTGCATGCAGAAGCCTCTCAAAAAAACGTGTGAGAGCTCAGGTGTGTGTGTGTCAATAGACAGGAGACAGCAAACTGGGGAGGGGCAGCGGAGAGTGAACTGAATCAGCAGGAGAAATTACCTCCTTGTGGAGAAGTTTTAGCAGGGCTGTGGCATTCCTTTGATTCAGATTCTGTTTCCTCCATGTCAGTATTTTCAAATTATGGTAAAAGATGTTGTTAGAAGCTGCAAATGTTCATTCTGTCTAGCAGAAAAGACAGGAAAGCACCGAGATACTCAAACCCGGAGATTGTGTTGCATGCAAATTGAGCAGATAGAATTAAAACAATTCAGGCTAGCGTGTCCTTGAGGGGAGACCTTATTGCAGAACAAAAATCAGTTTGACTTCTACCTGTAGTGTTTTGCTTGCTTTTCTGTCAAGAATGTCTTATTCCGGAAGGAATAGATAGATTAGATAAACTGTCATAAAGCATATTGAGGAATTGACAAAAAATAGAACATTATTTCCCACTTTCTTGGGTACTTTAAAAATTAAATTGATACAATTAGAGAACCCAGTGTAAAAGAGCCAGATTAAATTTACAAAGATGTTGTGCAAAATTGAAAAAAATACAGGACCATGTTAATATATTTGCCAGAAGTCTCGTGAATTAAAGCTGCTTGCTTAAATGTCATGGCAAATAATTAATATATGTGCAAATTATGTACAGTATGATGTGAACTCATGAATATCCCTTTAGGGTAAACAAGTAGCAGTAACAAACATTCATTAAGAAGCTCGAATTACAATGCATTCTTTAAGGATGTTCTTGAAAAATAAATATATACCATTAGTGAATATATGTATTTAATATACTAAAGTATATAATTATATAATATTTATAATGTAGTATACATACCTGTCTACCTCCTCAAGTATTTTCAGTGAGGCCAACTTTTAAAAAATGTATGTTTGCTAAATCATCTGTCAGAAACCAATATTAGATAAGGCCAAGTATGCTTTTTTAAAAAATGTGTCAATTTATTTTAAAAAGAAAGAATGAAGGGAGGGAGGGGAGAAGGAAGGAAGAAAGGGAGGAAGGGAGAGAGTAAAGAAAGGGATTGGGAAAACGAGTTCTCGAGGATTTCACAGTGCATTCCAATTTGGTTACCTGTTACTGCATTACTTGGATTTCCTGTCAACTTTCTTGGGGTGTTGTAAACCAGAATGCCCAGCATTCTAGAGTGTTTACATCTTCAAAGCTGGTCCAGTTTAGGTACATGAGGTGTACCTGGGTTTGATTCCCGGACCATGGAAGAGAAGGAAAAACCTCTAAATCTGAGAAGTCTCCTGATGCTGAGTCACGATGCTCTGTTCTGCTAATCCCTCCTGGCAGAGGTGGTGGATTAGCAACTAGTAAAATGGAATCTGAAGGAAAATGAGAAGGAATAGAGGGGAGTAGGAACTTTAAGATATTTACTGCCTAATGGCAGATGCTAAATTCTGAGTAAGGAGTATAATGGCAATGCCACTTGTTAGATCTGGCTGAGGTGACAGGAGGAGAATAAAAGCCCCCTATGGTGAGTGACAAGTTCATAGCAGTAAAATTACTGGATTGACAAGAGGAGATCTTATAAACAAAGAGTGCCATGTAGCACTGCTCTTGTCCTTATCTAAACCTCTCTATCTCAACCTAAGTCATTAATCAATCTCCTTTAAAATATCTGATTGGCAGAAAAAGACCAATTCCTGGGTCATTAAAGGGAAATTGGGAACAAAAATGTGCTAAATTCTCAATTCTGAATTATAGTAGTCATAGCAATTTTTATAAACTATCAATTGGGAGAAATTAATAGGAATATTTGAGTATCAAACACAATATATGAGGTAAAGCACAAAAATGCTTTAGGTAATGATTATTATGGCATGGCATGATAATATCAGAGTTGGAAAAAGAAACTGAAGTCATTTTAAAAAGATGATAAATTGATAGGAAAGAGGGGAAATGGGATGAGAAATATAGTAGTGAACCATCAAAGTATAAAGTGTTTGAAAGAAAAATAAATAATTCGTAGTTGATATATTTTAATTAATGCCTCTTAAAGTCAGGGAGGGTGGGCCACGGTGGCTCAGCAGGCAGAGTTCTCGCCTGCCATGCTGGAGACCCGGGTTCATTTCCCGGTGCCTGCCCATGCAAAAAAAAAAAAAAAAAAAACAATGAAGGAGAATTCTGAAATAACATGATCCACTAATATCAGGCTTTGTGATTTACTTTACAAGTAAATCTTAACGGTGACAACTATTTGAGGGGGATATTTTAAAACGTCAAGCTGTCAATTTTTTTAATAAGTACTGATATTGAAAAGGGATTTTTACACATATAAATACTGTAAGAAATCTAAGTGAGATATTTCAGATTATGGAAAATGGACGGGTCACTTATGGAAGAATTGGAGAGTAAATGTCTCTGAAGAGAGATAATGTACCCATTTTCCAATCTTAAAACACATATAAATTGATTAATCATAGTTTATAGTTGCATGAGAAGGAAATTCACCTTAGGGTTCTTTAGTTACTGTTGTGGATTGAACCATGCTCCCACTGAGACATGTTCAAGTCTTAACCCCCGGACCTGTGGATGTGAGCCCATTCAAAAATAGGATCTTTGAAGATAATTATTAGTTAAGGTAAGGCCAAACTGACTTGGGATGGGTCTTAATCTGAAATGCCTGGAATCCCTGTAAATAGAGGAAATTTGGACACAATAGCTAGAGATAGACAGGGAAAGAGATGCCGCGTGACAGGGACAGAGAGTGAGTTGTGGTTTGTTGGAAAGCCACCACAACACTTCAGGCTCCAGAGAAAGCATGATCTGGCTGACACCTTGATTTTGAACTTCTAGCTTCCCAAATGGAGAAAACTGATTCCTGCAGCCAGCTGGTCTGAGGTGCTTTGTTGCAGCAGCCCTAGCAAACTAAGATAGCACACAGCTTTGTAAGATTCGCAGAAAGCTTTGTAAAATTCATAGAAAGATGACTCAGTTCAATAAAGAAGCATTTTTTTTTTTTAGGATCTTCTGGTCTGGTCTTGCTAGGTACTCTGATTCTGTAGATGCAAAAAAATATGAAGGGCTGTGCTCTCAAGAGAACAAAGAATTCAAACACAGGGGAGAAAAGGACATAGGAGTAGCCAATATATTTGATCAAAAGCTTCGGTGTCATAGGAGAAGCAATGACACATACTTAAAATTTTAAAATGGAACTTAGGAGCAGAATATACATGGAGGTGAAAATTAACACTATACGTTCTAATGTCAGGACTGAAAATGAGGGCTTGGATAGGGTTAACTAATTAAAAATTTAAGCATCACAACAACATACTCAATAACAGGCAGTGGCCTCACACAGGCATTGTGTAATCCTTCTGGAGACATTTTAAAGCTAAAGAAATTTTTGACCCCTGAATCAGATGAACTCCTAACATTTCTTTTCATAATTGTTAATCCTAACTGAAACATAGAAAACATCTTAATTTTAGCACCAATTAATCATCAATAGAAATTTAATACTCTGTGTTTAAAACTCATCAGTCAGGACTCGACTTTTTTATCATTAACTTTTTATTAAACTGCTGGACTACTTCAAATTTAAGGGTAAATTGCGTGAATTTCCTATAAATATAAGTTTAACTGTGTCCTAAGTATGTTAGTATTGTTGAAGAAGAGAGGGTGTAGCCTCCAGATACATGAATGGAGAATGAGTTTTCAGTCTCATGACAGTCTTTGTCTAAAAGTTTTAAATATTTTCCTTATAGTGCTTTAGCTTATATGTCAGATCTGCTATATGAAAACAAGCATCTATTCTATCAGGAAACTAAATCAATACTGACGGAAAATACTATATATTGCTTCGCTATCAAAATTCTGAAACTGTAATTACCAAGTAATAGTGTTGTTTATATAGTGCCATTGACATCCAATAGGTATGTCAATGATTTGATTTAATTTAGAAATTTAGAAAGATTTTAATTTAGAAATATTTCTGCTACATCAAGCCTAAAAAAAATTGAATTGCGTTGTCTCCGGAATGTGTTAACCACGAAAAAGTTGTTGCTGATCAGTGAATGCAAAACTGAAGCAATGAATCAGATCCAATTAACCACAAGACTAACAAGAACTTTACACAGAAGTAGGACTCTGAAAAATATATACCAAGAACCATTAGTTATATCTCAGTGGTGCACTCCATACCTTCAAAACGCTATCACCAGAAGAAGAATAAGAGCAGAAAACAGCTTTAAGCAATAGAAGAATTCAAACATTTAATGCATGTTTAAACTTTGTGACTTTTAAGTTCCCTTTCCAGCCCAACAGTCTATGACTTACACCTTACTGTTGCAATCGCAATAGCCCTTGAGAGATAAACTGACGATAAGAAAACTCAAGTGGAAACTGAAGGTGATTTAGGTTGGGAATAGGCTAGAAAAGATTCTAGTCATGGGAGCAGATGGAAGGACAGCAAAGTAGGTGGCTGTGAGGGAATCTGGAGGAGGAGCTGTGCCAGAAAGATCGTAGGAATTTAAACAGATGGAAGATGATATATTGGTTGGCAAGAAGAGAAGCTGGGTGACAAGCAGGAGAGTCGACTGAAGAACTGGGTGAGTAGGCAGCCAATAGATAATTAGGTGGACCAATAGAGAAAGAAATGGGTCTGAGGGCACCCCAGTTCTAGAACCAACAGGTAAGAATAGTAGAACCTAACCATCATTTTTCCTTTTACTCAAGCCTGGAAAAATGGCTTTCATTATAATTATAAAGCCCTTTGAAATGATTATGAACAATGATCATCTAGGAAAAGGAAATTTTAATGTAAAAAAATTTCAGAGGAGCTTACTACTGAGCAAATTTATTCTGCAAAATTATCATAAGTATATAATTTACTTGTTTTTTTGGTATGCTATATGGCGAGGGTCACATTTCATTCTTTTTCCATGTGACTATCACATTATTGCAGCACCGTTTGTTGAATATGTGTTTTTTTTTTTCTTTCTTTCTTTGTTTTTTGGGCCCACGTGGCAGGCCAGAATTCTACCACTGAAATAGTCTTGCATCCCCTATAGAATTTACTTTTATTTCTTAGTTTCATATTTCCTATAATGTGAGTTTTGGTCCTTCCTTGGTTAATACTATGGCAATTTAGCTGGAAGATAATTCTGAAATATAATATAAGTACAGAATAAGGATGTCAACCCCTATCAAAATGAGAATTTTTCAGATTAAGAATCTGGACTATACTATGTATTATCTTTAGAAAATGTGCCTTATGTTTTGTCTATTATAAATGATAACAGCAGTGTCTCAATGAACTTATAGGGGATGACCACAGGTCATCTGATCCCTTCTCTGCCTTAAGGCTTCTCTACCCTTAAATCATCATATTCTCAGGCAATGTTCATACTTAAAACACTCAGTAGAATTGTATAATATAATTAAGCACTTTTAAAATGGCATCTGTCTTTAGGGATTAGTAGAAAAGTACCATGCACAGTGATATTTACAGGAAGTACTTGGCTCAATGTGGCTATTCTGATTGACCATATTGATACAAGTGTTCTAAGTAGAAGAGGCACATCACCCTTTCTTCTTGCTCTCCAATATGGCATATAAATCTATTTTACTGACACCGTCAACCGTATTTCTCAGAAGACTCTATTGCTATCTATTTTATCAGCAAAACCTTTATGCTGTTATGTCTGAAAAAGATCATTTATACTAGGGGTTGTGTGGAGTATATAGCCATCTTTTTAAGTGTTTTCCTTTTTTTTTTATCGCCACTCTAATCCCTTGAATTAAATCATACTTTTGAGTATAAGACTGGCAGCCACATCTTCCCAAGTTAAATGCTTTTTTAACATCTCTTAGCTGGAGCAATTCCCTTGAGCTAAGGAACCATACCTGGCAAATTCTGGACACACGCCAGGCATTATGCCAGACTTTAGACCAAGGATGAATAAAACATGGACCCTTAAAGAGTTTACACTCTAGTGGAATAAATAGATCTATATTCACCAGATATTATGGTATGATTTAATAGATGCAATGTTATTATGTCCATATGTAACATATGCATATATTATCCTCCATGTTTATATATATCTTGAGGTCAGGGAATATATTAACTTACTAATCAGCCAATGTTTATTGAGCCTCTTCTCTGCACAATGGCAATGCAGAGAGAAATGCATTCCCTGTTACCATGGACAAAAAATGCAGACAAGTTCACTGGAAGAAGATACCTCTTGGATAGTGATATACCAGGTCCTAAAGTACATATAAATTGGGCTCTAGCCAAAATTGGGGTAGGAGATCAAGGATAATATCTTGGATAAAGAAATCAAAGGATACTTAGAATAGTTTTTAAACATTTGTACAATAGTTTATTCAGTGTAGTTATAAAATAAATGGTGTTGGCTATAAACTTCAGAGGTTTACATTAAAAAATATATATATAATCCTCCAAAATTCTAGTTTCAGCATTAGAACACTAAATAGATTTCTCTCCCCTATTTCCCTATCGAATTTTTTTTTTGCGGTGGGGAGCAAAAGAAACCTACAAATGTCAATACATTTATATATTGGATGACATTTTTAGACCCTTATATTCAAAGGTTGATTCACGTTTCTTTCATTTTAGCTAAAATGTATATAATAGGGTCACTGAAAATTTGCAAACTAAATTTTATTAAGATATGTTTAATTAGAAGAAAGCAGTATAATTTGAAAAGTAAACCATCCATAAACATAATCTAATTCTAAAAGAAAAAAAGGCCATTTTGCTCAAATATGGAAAATTTGTCTGATGGGTAAGTAATAAAATAGCATTTGAGTAAATATATAAATTTTACAAGATGTCCAATGAAATGTACCATTTAAATGTTACTGAGTAGCTTGGTGCATAGTAAGATTTCAAAAAATTTATATTAACTAGTTAGTTAATAATTGGCTCCTCTAAAACTATGCATCAGTGATAAGAATAATTTCACAATATCTTTCCCTGGGCAGATGATTTCATGCTCCCTTTTTAATTTCCTTTATAATTTCCTTTTTAATCCCTTTAAGTGAAAAAGTGATCTGAACCAGGGAAGTCTCCTGTACATAATAAGTAGATAAACAAAGACTAGAAAGGGCATTTTTTAGTTCCTTTCTCTTCATTGCCTTCTCAGGGTATAGCTCAGTGTCTTGGACATAGTAGAGATTTAATAAATATGTGTTGAATGAAGGAATGTTTGAATGAATGTTACCACATAGTATTAACTCTCAGACACTATTGTATATGAGTATATGGTCAAATAAATAGATTTTGAGGACATTCATTATGTAAAGTGCATATATCAAATAAAAGATGTATTGTGTAAAATAGTAAGGATTTTTTTCAGTGACAATAATTTATTTCTAACTCGTTTGAGCAAGAGGTGCTATTTACTGGAAAGATATATATATCACCAGGTTATTGAAGGCTGTACAAGCAAACCTTGGGAGGGGTGAGGGTGGGGTATATCTGAATTTAAAGTATACCTGCGATTAGAGACTGAATGCCATGTCAACAATAGCAGCTTCTCTATTAGTGTGAGTTTAAATCTCAGTATGCCCCAGGGAACATGCCTCACCTTGAAGATTTAGACAGCTTCCTATCTTGCAGCACCACCCCTACCTCCAACTACCACTACAGAGAATTACTTTTTTATAAACTATCTATGTTGTAAAGCGACTTAAGTGACCTGAGTGAGCATACAGTTTGTGGTAATGTGCTGCTTAGAAAATGAATGGAAAACATTTGATGGTTTAAATGTCATAAGATATTCCGTCCAAAAAAAGTATGTGGATATTTTAATAAAAGAGTAATCAAATCATGCCTTATGCAGAAGTTAATGAACATAGGGATTAACATAATTTAAAACATTTAAATTATTTTAAATAACATTCGATATGTTTTCAGACTCCTCGAGAACAATTATTGTTCTGCTTTTCTCCATATACCCAGAGTTTAACACTTTGCTTGGTATATTGTAAACAATTGGTAAAAATTTGTTAAATGAATATATTGGTAGTTAAATCTTGAATCTTTTGTAATTAAATCATCATAGTGAGTGAAATGAGCTACAATGAGGCAGTAGCGATGAGTTACTCATAAAGGAAAATTCATATAAGATGAAGTGTTTAGAAGTAAAATGGCCTGTAAGATAAGCACAGATATAGGCCAAATATGTGTCCAGTTGGGTTTGGATTTATCATGTTCTTAATGATGGCTTAAAGTGATATATTTTTCCTTTGGAGTTTATTGAATATAATAAACATATGAGAAGTTCTTGAGAGAGGTAGAACTAAGTAAAAATATTAATAAAGAATTAGAAGTGGTTATTTGTAACAGAATATTCAGCTAGAAGAGGAAGAACACGGCCAATGTTTACACAGATATATTTGGATGAGACCTTTGCAGGTTGGCATGAATGCCAAATATTGTTGGTTTTTAAAATAAATGCCGTATTTTAATCATTTTGTGCAAAAAAATAGTTTGGCACAATGGTTGGAAGTTGCAAATGCAAGAAAAAGTCATAAATGTGATTATTTTCTTTATGCAATAGGTATAGCTCTTGTCTATGACAACATAAATGCCTGTAGGAGAAGGTCTCTTTCATTTAAATCGAGCCTTTGTGAATAACCTTTAATTCATACACGTAAAAACTGATATTCTTATGGTTGAACATTTCTATCTAAGGGGCTACAATTTAGGCATACTCAAGTATAGAAAGATATGTTAAAAAGATTTCACAGATTAAAATTCAGCATTAATTTAAACATTACAGTAAGTAATGTTTTTTCCTGATTGTAGAATTTTGATTCAGGTTTTAGATTTTTCATGTAATTCCTGTCTTGGTTTAAGAGAAAATGATCTTTAATGAATTGCATTTACTTCTCTGTATTATGTATTTCAAGAAATGTTCTTAAGAAGAGAAGGGTGACTTCTGTGAAAGAAAGTTATTTCTCTGTGATTCAAAACACATAGACTTCTCAGGTCTTAACCACAAAAGAAAAATGTTGGCAGAAATCATTCATGAGTATTGATTAAGAAATAGGCACCTATTAAGTCAGAGTCTGCACCAAAATGAACTTAATTCTTTTTTACAAGGGCTATTCACATGTCAATCAACTTGTTGAACATGCTTCAGTTATGTTATTAAAAGCAGAAATTTCAGTGGCTTAAATTTTAGGAAAAAACAATGAGTAAGTATGTGATAGTTGAAATGTAGGTTATATAAATCTGTATTTCTCATATGGAACACCAGTGAGGAATAAATTAACCCAGCAAAGTATATATATGCAATAGGTATTAAATGCAGAAAACTCCAGAGACCATATTGCCTGATAAATTCATGTTCTTATGTTAATTAATTCATTTATCACCAGTAGATATCACCTATTGCACAGCAGAATTACTGTTTATTGTGTTTATTGACAGAACACAGCACTATTTAAAAGAAGAAATAGGCATACCAACATTTATTCATTTTTACTTTTGCTAATCACTGTAGTAAATGTTTTGCTTATTTATTTAAATGCCATTACTGGAGTTACATAATAAATGTTTTTAAAAGTGTTAATTAAATACCCTGCTATTTTGTCAAAATTATATATATATATATAATAGTTACTTGAAAATAATTTTTATTTACTGTTTATGGAATATTATATAATTGTATATGAAATAAATTACAAAGTTAAACAGCCCTATTTATTTTTTATTTGTGTTAAGAATGAGGTGATAAAGTTTGAGGCATTAAAAAACATCAAAATACATGTTAGTAGAATTTTAATTAAATATCTCATATAGGCAGTAAAAATGATTTAGACAGTTTAGGTTAATTGAGGAACATGAATCATGTTATAAATTTTGAGCCTGATGTAAAATGAATTCAGCAGAACAAATCTACGTCAGACATCCAGCTTACAGATGACAGAAGAAATTATTTTAGCACATTAATAAAACAAACTAATATGGATAGTGGATATGAAAAGATGGTGTAGGTTGAGAAGGAAGGTATTAAAATCTCAAATGCTTCCATAGGGTCTCTAGCAGATTTAAATATGCATTTCCTTTCTTCCCGTGCAACATCAGAAGTGTTTCGTTTTCAATATTTGTAGTAAAGTAATTCAAACCAGTCAACGCTTTCTTTGTTTTTTAAATATGTACATTTCAGGGAAAGAAAATTCAATTCACCTATTATGGTTACCCTTGGTTTCAGTTTGTGTCACACCAAAATATTGTGCAGCTTATTTATGCCAGTTAAAATGTGAACTGAAACTTATTTGAATTTTATTATTTTTAAAGATCTTCAGGGAAATGTTAAAACAGTGAATTTGTAATATGAATAGCAATTAGAATTATATCATACTAGTTTTGCCACAGGCACATTCTTAAATAGAGAACGTAGAGTTATAGCATGAAAGAGTGAGTCATTCCTCTCCAGCAAATAAAATCTACACATATTTATTGTGAGAATAAATATCCGAGAGAATGGACTCTCAGAGCTCTGATTTGAAACTAGAATTAATATATGTACCTGGTATTCTTTTAAATTTTCTTTTAAATTAGCCATCTCTATATTTTTTCCAGTGTCATTTGTGTAAAGTTAAAATGTCTCATGTCAGTGTTAGGAAAATTTTTTTTTTTAATTTTTAAATCAGATACGAGCTATGTAATATATGGCATTTCTGTTTTTTTGCACTGGCAGCCAGGAAGCTTAAAACTAAATTGTCTATTCCGTTAAGAGATAATATGTTGTATTATCTAATATGTTGTAGGCTAGGTTTTGGGATTCTCTTCATACTAGTATCCTATTTTTTTATCAGTATGATAAAGACTGCATTGACTACGTAAGTAGTTACAGGCTCCTTTTGGAAGTAATAGTACCTATATTTTAAGCAAAAAAAAGTGAATAATTTGTAACTTAGCCTCTAGACCCTCACCTGTTTTGAATGAGTCAAGAGATTCAAATGTTATTTTGGAACTTATGATGATGCCATTGGATTCTCTTTAAAAAAAAAAAGATAACAGGTGTAATAAGATGAAGGAAGGACATTTCAAAGATGATTTTTCTGTTAAATTATTATTTTTTCAAGGTCTTTCAAGGATATATGTCTTATGTCTGACCCCTATAAAGGGTTTTTAGTTTTTTAGGTATTTTCAAAGATGAGACTCCCACTGAAATTGTACTGGATTGAATTTTATATGATGGGCTTTGTAGTGCAGATAGTATTCTAAGCATCAGCTTCTTTTTATGAAAAGTAAAAGGCAATGAGGACAAGTTATGAAGAAGAAAAATCACTACTTTCTTCATGAATTGCTTTCTCAGACAAAATAATCAAATGCAATATTTGAATGTAATGTGATAGAATTCTGTATTACTAGGGAAATGATAATGAAGTGTCACAGGAAAAGATCTCTGCCCGATTAGAGGGGATCCATAATAGTGTGGTAGTATCATCAGACACTGCGTTAAGACCTAAGAAAACTGAATTTATTCCCTTGAGATATTAAACAAATTGCTTAATCTCTCTGAGTTTCATGTCACTCATCTCTGAAATGGGGATTAGTATCACTCGGCCTCACCAATTCTCAAACTGCTTGTGAAGCATGAATGAGATGTTCATGGAAGTGTTTATAATCATTACACCTCTAATAAAAAATAGTCATAAAGACTAAAAAAGTAAAATTAACATGAATTACAAGAAAACCTGCACTCTTGATGATAAAGTTTACTTTTATAGAATTAATATCATATTAAGGTAAATAACTCAGGGAAAATAAAACATGAATAAATATATCAAATGGGAAAAATACATTAATGACCCCAAAACAAGCATATTATACATTTGAGATCATATTCAATCTCTGAACCAGTTCCTGACAAACTGACAAGTATTTTCCAGCCTATATTTGCTAATCTCACAAATACGAATAATGGGGGTTGGTTGAGTTTTACGAAGGGAAAAGAAGGTAATTTGTGTTAGACATTTTCCCACGTTCTCTGATTTAATTCTTCACCAATCTGACAGATTTCTATTAAGGTGGCTGAGTCTCCCTGAATTATGGAGTGTTTTAATCATCTTCTTGAATATCTTTATTGTAATTTCTAAAATATAGTAGTGAGTTGTATTATTTAAATTAAAAAATGCCAAACTATTTCTCAGCCAAGACATATGCAAAGTAAAACAAATTCAGGTTAGTAAAAGCCTATCTATAATTCTTTTCCTGTGAAATAGTTTACTATATTAGAGAGCATTCCATAGATAAACAAGAGTATAGGAAAGAATCAACCAATCGACTGTTTAGAGAATATGAGTAGTATATTTGTTTGTACTTGTATCTTTAACATTAAAAGTGCTGTTTGAAGAGTTCCATTTAAATTTAAATTGTTGCATTTATACAAAAGTATGCAATAGTTTTCTCATTTGTCTTAACCCCATTCCATGGATATTCCTTACAAAAATGAAATTAACTCCTAAGAAGTCTTAGTGTATTTCATATTTTTCTAATGGCTGTCAGATTGCTGTCTTGTGGCCAGATTCTAAGAACTTGGACAGAATTATTTTGTTCTTCCTCTTAATTTTTCAAACAGGAGTCTGAATTGATTTAATACTTTATATCTGTTACATTAGTTGCATCCCATGCAATGTCCTGCAGAGCTACCAGAAAAAAAAAATTGTGATGAAAGGAGTCAGTAGTCAGTGAAAGCTCTTGCTCCTTCTTGTGTCATAAAACAAAATGGAATTGTTAAAGCCTCCAATCTATTCCTTTATCATCCTTTGTATTAAAAAGCTTTCAGAAGACCCAGACACAGTCTGAATCTATTATTGTTCCCAATTCAACTGACATAATCAAACTTACCCAAAGTGATGATGCTAAAATATGAGCCAGTCTTGAGTAAGTTGCAGATCTAGATAAATAAGTATAGATAGCTTTTGTATTCTTCAGCTGTGTGTGAGGTTATAGTTGGTGCAGATATATACCAATTGATTTGAGAGTATTTTTTTATTGTTATAGGGGATTGTGGATGAGGCTATTTATTCATCTTTGCATTATCGCTGCACTTACAAGCCAATTACACATTATCTAGTCCCCATTTTTCATTATTCTTTTTCATTTTGAGGTTTACAGTACCATTTGCCATTAGGAAGACAAAATAAACTCAGTGTTAATGTTTTTTCCATTCAGTTGTCTGTAACAAGGTATTACTTTCAACTAGGTCACTTTCAGATTTAGGACATGAAATGGAAATACATACTGCTGGGATTAATTGGAATTGTAATGACCATGCAGTGAATCCTCAATTTTCCACTGTCTTTCCCAAAGCCTTTGAGTAAACTTCTAATAATAGTGGAAATGAAGGGCTTTTTGAATTGGGCTTTTAGTCAAGAGTATCATAGAGTTCCCTGAGTCCAGAGTATTAATACACCAGTAAAAAGAGTTTAGAATTAATAGTGACTCACTGTCCTGTAGTTTGAATATATTCTTTTCTCTCTCTGCTTTTGCCAATGCTTTGAAATGAAAGCCCTAGCTCAAAAATTTATATCTGTCTCTGTGTATATGTGTGTACACAAATGTGCATGTGCTTTAAATCATATTTCCCAAAGGGATGAGTAGTCCATGTGAAATATACAGCCAGAAAGGAAGTTTCATGGCATTTTGAGGGCCCTGAAGACATCTGTCTTTTCAACCATTCTCATCTTAGTCTTAGGGAATTAGTCTTGCTATAACTTGCTATAAACTTATATGCTCAGTTTTGTTAAATAAAACTTTATATTGGCAGAGTCATTATATATACCCTTTCCTACACTAATAATCCCTCAGCTATTCTTGAAGTTGGTATGATAGGCATTTTTATTAACATTTGGTAGATAAGGAAACTCAGATTCAGAGAAGTTGGTTTTGTAAATGTCACAAGGCTGGCCACAATGTTTATTTTACCTAGCGTACCTCTATCTGGGACCACTGCTTTTTCTAATAAAAGTGTGTTGTTTTTTTTATGACTGTGGCTTTCAAGACATTTTTATATTAGATTGCCTAGACGGCAATCCTCTGTCCAAAATAAAATGTTTATTAGTATTTTAAGAATTGCATATGCCTTTTTTTAACACCATATTCTCTCAATTCTAACTGGCACATTTTCCCCATTTGCTTCTGAAATTAAGATGCCAGTATAGTTGATGTCACAAGAATGACTCTTTGCTGAAATTAAATTGATAAAATTGATGGTGTTATAGAACTAGGAGGCACATGTTTTTGTGTACAACCCCTATATCTAGGAAACTTTATTATATGTCTTTGAATTCTCTGCTTCAAAGCACAGATGATTGTTTATATGGAAAATTTCATCTAAATATTCAAAATAGTATGTCTTTATCCAAAAAATTTCTGGTGAATCTTTATTAGTTTTCATAGTGTTTTAAGATTATTTCTCATAGTCACTCAATTTCCTCCTCAAAAAAAAATCCTCATTGTAAAATTTTCTTTTCTGAATTTGATGTAGTATCTAGCAGTTGTTACAGGGATCTCACCAAATAACCAATCAAGCTTTTCAATAAAAGATGGACTGACTTAAATGCCTTTCCTCGGCGTGGTAATATGAACATTTCCCTATCTTTATACTCCCCTATCTTCCATGGCAGCTCTTCGGTATGTGTTCTAACTACCAGAAAATAGTTTTAGAATTTCTTCTGAAGTTTTCTATCTTTGCCTTAACTTGAGTAGGTTTTGTTATGAGGGATGATAAGACCCGAGCAGAGTGAAAAGCGTGGATGAAAAAAATAGAAAGCCTAAACAAATGGCCCTAAGAGTGAGGGGGACAAGAGGAAGTTGAGAGTATTCAAAGTCTCATGTTCAAAGGACTATGGTAGTCAAGAATCCAGCATAAAGAATTCAAATTCAAGACACAGCTCCATTTTGGAGGACATGAGGACTAAAATATTGAAGAAAAATTTGAGGCTGAATTTTTGTTGAATGGAACTAGCCCACACGGTAAAATTCAATTCAGGGGCTAATCCAAGGCATACTTTATATTAGGCCTATGACATTAATACTATTTCTAACAACTAGTGCAAAAAAAAAAAAAGCTAGTTGTTAGCTTCATTGTCTTCGTCTAGTTTGGTTCATTTTCTCAGCACCTATGTGTGAGACCCTATGCTGCTCAATGGAGCCCCAGTGGTCAACAGCATATATTCAGTCCTTCTTTTCCTCCAGAATTTAGAGTCTATTTCTAAACTCAGTCAAGTAAATAGATAATTACCATCTCCATCTTTTGTTTGAGTAGCTTTAATCATATCTGGTCATTTGGAACAACTTAGAAAAATGTCAAGGGGTTGTAGAGACCGCCTCCCATGCTTTGGTGATGATACAATGTCATTTTTTGAAACTGTTTCAGAATGAGGCTTTCCCAAAATATTTTCGCAGTACCTTTCTTTTTTTTAAAATGTATTTATTTATTTATTTTTTCACATGGGCAGGTACCAGGAATCAAACCCGGGTTTCTGGCAGGGCAGGCAAGAACTCTGCCAGTGAGCCACCATGGCCCGCTCTGCAGTACCTTTCAATGCCTTCCCTTTCTCAGCATTGTAGATCAAATTGATTAATGTTTGAGAGATTCTTAACAAGTACACTTTAAATCATTTATTGAGGTCTTACTATGTGCTAGAAACTCTGCTAAGACTTGAGGATATAATGGTATGTAAATAAACTGCTGATTTGTTGTCTCTCCTTAGGGAGTCTACATTTTAGTGCGAAGGAAAAATATTACATAAAAAATACAAATTATTATTCAAGTCAGTGTGTTATAAATTCTAGGAAGGAAATTACAGAATTGTAGAATTTCCTAGGGAGGTGTGGTAATTGATTTATGTACCCCCAAAACAGATCATCGTAATCCATATCCCTGTGGGTGTGAACCCATTATAAATAGGAAGTCTTGAAGATATTATTTTGTAGTTAAGGGACAGCCCAACTGAATGAAGGTGTGTCTTAATCTGGATTACTGGAGATTTAATAAAAGGAATGCCAGAGGAGATCCAGAGGTGGAAGTCAGCAGAAACTGGAAGAGCAGAGAGAAAAGAGAGGGAGAGACAGAAGTACATGTAACAGGATGCAGAGATACAAGCTTAAGAACTTCAAGGCTTGTGGTAAGTGGAAGCTAACTTAGATGAAAATAGAAAAACTCCTAGAAATTGATTTAATTCGAATCTTGAAGGATAAAGAGTTATCAAGGCCTGGGCATGGGAGAATGACTAACAGTCCCCATGTCATTAGCCCCAGCTCATCTTCTCATATTACTAGACGTACGAATTTGGTCTTTTTACTTGAAACTGTGATTTACTTTAAGTTTATATGTCTATAGGTCTGGATCTGAAATTAGTTGGAAAATTAAGAAAACCAAAATTTATATCATGTAAATGTCTAATCATATAAAATCTGAGGATTTGAGGAGCCAAATCAGAGACTAAAGCAAGATTAGCGGGTGAAAACTTCGATTCCATTGAAATTTATGGTACTAAATCTAAATCTAAAGTTTAATATTAACTTTCAACCCAAGGTGCTAAGACATCACATTGAATGTGGGGCAGGGAGGTTAGATCAGATTTAGAGGCAAGGGAAGGTTGTCTAAAAGCATCACTTTCCGAATTGACACCTGAGGGACGATTAGAGGTAGGATAAGGGCAGATGGTGAAAGGAGGAGAAGTGAGGGAGACGGTGAGAGTGGGTCAGTAAGAAGAGGACGGTGAAGAAGGGCCCAGAGTAGAAGGCTTCAGAAGTCCTGTAGTTCAGTTTTCATAAGCGTGCTAGTGGGGCATTGGTGGCAAAAGTTCTGGTTCTTGGAAAGATGCACAAGGAAGGGCAATTAGGAGCCACTGGGTTATATCACAAAGAGCAGTGACTGGGTTAGAGTTTCTCATTTAAGAAAGATTACTCAGACTGCAATTTTGAAAATGTTTTGAATGGGGATATGCCTGAGAAGTGAAGAGAATAAGTTTGTCAGTTATTGGTGATAGATAATAAAGGCCTACACAGCTGGTCTTTAAATACTTTTCCTTGAACATCTCCAAAAGGATTTAATAAAATTATATATCCTCTCATGTAGTTGTGACTTGCCATACCATGTTAATAAGCTTAAATAGTTGCATAAGGCAATTTTCAGCACATTGTAAATTGTGATATTTTAAAAGAAATCTGTTCATCAGTCTTAAATGTGCCCATTAGAGTCTAAATAATATTGAAATTGGATGTTCATCATTATCATGTAAAAATATTTGAAATAATTCCTTTATGAATTTTGAAAATTTTATGTGTTTCATTTTTCTTTTGAATTCATATTTCAGGTCCCATGGAATTTTATCTTATTATTACTTAGCTTATGCTTAAATATTTTAATGAGTTATCCTATCTACAAAATATGTTTATAAATTATTTTGTTCAATTTCTTATATAGTAAGGTTCCAATTGTTAATTTTTTCTTCTAGATTGAGTTGCCATTAAAATTTTTATTAATGCCCAATTGACCAAAATATCTAAATTTCAAATTTTGAAAAATTGTTAATGGCAAAAAAGTACAACTTTATCGGAAATGCATTGCTTCATATGATAAATGTTTGAAATTTTAATTAATTCCTTTATGCTGGCAAGAATGTTACTTACTGCCAAAATGAGACAGGGTTTGGTATTAACTCTATTTCAGTTTTTCATTTGTATAGACATGAACTAGTAGAAAGGGATGAAGAGTTGTATTATAAATGCTGTTATTTAATTATTCAAACTCCTGATTATATGTAAAAATATCACAGTGATCTACTATCAAAATTTATATTTAATAATTGATTAATTAACAACTCTTCTAATTTTGTTGAAAGCAAAGAATCAGAAATTTTCTAGCTCACAAAATAATTTCTTTACTAGTCATTCACTTTCTCAACAAAACCTCAACATTTTTCAATATTATGTCAGCTTTCCTTTTGTTGATGTTTGCAGAGAGTTTAGTTGTTGGGGCAGTCCACCCCAAATTCTGCATGGGTAAGAAGTATTTTTTTTTCTCTTTTTGTAAAATAGAGGAAATGAGTAGGAAAGGGGAAGCTGTAAGGTAGTACTTGAGCCTGTGTCACAGATGCAGCCTCAGTTGATCACTTAAGAGCCGTTCCAATTACACATTGGAGAAGACCTGTATATTATTAGTTTCCATGGGCGGGAAATAGGGCACAGCTTGGCTGGATCCTCTGTGCAGAGTTTCACAAGGCTGCAATCAAGTTCTACTGTGTCCCTTTCTGGAAATGAAGGCTTTCTTTTGGTTGTTGGTAGAATTCAATTTCCTGTGATTGCAGAACTAGAGTTCCCATTTTCTTGCTGATTATCAGTTTAGAGCAGTTCTCAGCTCCTACAGACCCCTTGCCATTCCTTGCCGATAGCTTTGTCACAATATGACAAAATTTTAAGGCACATCTTTAAAAATGTGCTTCTTCCAGCTCAGCAAGGGAATCTTTCTTTTTGGGAATGATGAATCCGGTTTTTCACCAGATTAAGACAGGCTCAGGCAGGATAACGTCCTCTTTGATCAAGTCATAATGAACTAATTTGGGACTTTAATTAGATGTGCAATATCTTTTCTCATTTGCCATATAATGTAAACTATTCACAAGAATGATAACCACCGTATTCATATGTCTCAACTCCACTCAAAGGGGGATGATGTACAGGGAATATATGATGGGAGCAAGAATCTTGGGATTGTCTCAGAATTATGCTTGCCATATGAGTGAATGATACAGAAACATGACATTGTTTGATTAGCTTGTCCTTACCCTGTCGCTTTATCATAAAATTACATGATTCAAGTTTTAATAATTTTTATGAGTGCTAGTGTTCTAGGTTTGAGTGGGTCAAATAATTCACCTTTCGCAATTTTTTACTTTCAACTTTCAAAACTGACGACTGCTTTTTATAGTCTCTGTCACTAAAAGAATGCATTAGTCATTAGCATTTTAATTACTCTTCTCTGAAATTTTTCCAATGCTATTACATATTTTCTTTGAAATATAATAACCACTGTCTTACATAGTATATTTTTATCCTGGGTCTGTAATATACTATATAAAATTTATATTATTTTACTCCAATTCTATACATAATGTTGACCAGAAATTGGACTTTTGACCACTGAACACATTTGGTACAACACAATTCAACAAATCCAATTCATCTTTAAAAATATGCATTGCCCACTGTATTTTACCCTGTCACCCTGCTGGCATATGAATCTGAAAAAGACTTTGTTTTATCCTCAAGAAGTTTACAAATCTCCTCATGACACATTGTGATAAATTTTAACATTTGCTTAAAAATAACCCATATCATCACTAAAAAATTATCATCTAAGTTAACTTTACAAAACATCGACCACTTTAAAGTTCATTAGTCTCTGCCAATTAAAGAACTTTTGAGAGTTTCTTGCAACTTATCCCAATTGAGTGGGCATTTCCCATATTAAAGATTTCTCTTCCTTCTGCAAACTTCAGAAATTTGATTACATTTCTCTCAGCTCATTTACAAAACACTAAATAAAGTTGCTCCTATCACTGATCTTTAGAGGATTCTATGGTTAAAAGTTTACCATTCAGAAAACAACACATATTTGTGGTTAAATTATGATGGCTTTTTTTTAATTTACCAAAATTTTATTACATGACCTTATTTATCATACAATTTGAGTAGTGTGATAACTTTTAATTGTATGACTAAGTCAAAGACTATTGAAATTAACAGTAACTTTAATAAGGAATTTTCATTTACAGAAGTCCCCAATAGTGGCCCGAAATGTTTTTCTTCAATGCAGAGAAATTAGTGGAAAAGCAGTTAAAGAATATCCCTTTATTGAATAAATTCAGGGAACTGAATCCAGGCTCCAGATGATTGGAGACCATTTTGACTTGGTGCCATGTTGAATGATAAATTCCTCACGTATGCTCTGGAGGTACTAGAGTTCTTTTGTTCCACTTCTTGAGTACTGACACAGGATCTGAGATTCTGGATAAGGTGTTTGGGGTCATTTTGACCTGTTGGAATCATTGTCAACAACCAAAGGAATGGTGATCTTTATTTCTTTGTGCAGCTTTTATCTATTGACTATTGTCCTTTCCTTTCAACCCGCAGAACTGTCTTTAGGATCTCTGGTAGGGCTGGTGTAATGGGAATGAACTCCCTCAGCCTTTGTTTATCTGGGAATGTCCTAATTGCTCCCTTATTTTTGAAAGAAATTTCACAGATATAAATTTCTTGCTTGGCCGTTGTTTTCTTTTAGCACTTTGTATATGTCATTCACTACCTTTCTGCCTCCATGATTTCTGATGAGAAATCAACATTTAATCTTATTGAAGCACCCTTGTGGGTTGCTTCTCTCTTGTGGCTTCCAAATTCTCTATCATTGGCATTTGACAATTTGATTGTAACATGGCACATTGTAGCTCTATATGGGTTTATCCTGTTTACAATTCCTTGAGCAACTTGCATGTCTTTGGTTTTCATTAAATTTAGAAAGTTTGTAGTCATTATTTCTGTGAATTTTCTCTATGCCCCTTTCTCTCTTTCTTCTTCTCAGGCTCCCCCAACGCGTATATTGGTGCACTTGATGACGTCCCATAGGTGCCTCAGGATCTGTCCACTTTTCTTCATTCTTTTTTCCTTTTACTTCTCAAATTGGATGATTTCAATTGTCTTATTTTCAAGTCCACTGATAGTTTCTTCTCTCAGCTCCATTCTGCTACTGAACCCTTTAGGAAACGTTTAATTTCTTTTACTACAGTTTTCAGCTCTGTTTGGTTCCTCTTCATAATTTCCACCTCTCTATTGATATTCTTTTCATGTATATCTATTGCTTTCCTGACTTCCTGTAGTTCTTTGAGCATATTTAGAACTTTTTAAGAAAGTCTTTGTCTGGTATGTCTCAGGTCTGTTAATCCATTTTAATTGTTTCTAATGTTCTAATTTTCTCCTTTGCTTTGGCCATTAGTTCCAGTTTATTGGTATATTCTGTAATGTTTGTTCAAACCTGTACATTTTGATATTTTAGTGTATTTTCACTGCAGTTTAGACTGTGAGGTGTCTATTCCTTAAGTTTGTATTGAATTGGTGTTATGACAGAGTGTTCCTTGAATGCCAGGAGCTAACAACAACAAGAAAGGGTGGGGGAGTATTTGCAGATTGTCCTGTGCTTTCTTCAGGGTTTATCCATACAGTGAGTTTGGAGAATAGTTTGAGATCAAAGTGCAGAGACCACTCTGATCCTCTCTGTGCATGCCTTGCATCTTGTCTTGGGCATGTGCATGTGGTCTAGGAATTCCCCATTTGCATGGTTCCTGGTCACTACATTGTATATCCTATAGCCAGAAATCCCTTGTCCCAGGCAACTGCTCTCTGTTCTAACTTCTACTTGTAGGGCAAGCTCTGGTACAGTGAGTCTCTTGGGCCACCGCTAGACAGACTGGGCCAGAAATGTATGCCTCTGATATGTGTATGGATGTTACTCTGCTTCCTCTGGGACTGGGGCCAGGTATTCACACTGTGAGCACAGGCCAGCTCTGCTGAGCCAGTGAGGGATGGAGGAAGGGCCAGCCAGGATGCCAAGAGATCTTGCTGCTTTATGTAGCCTTTTTCTTGCTTCAGCATTTGCTCTGTTACTGAAGTCCATTAACTATTTTCTGGAGTTTTGAGAAAGATGTTTCTGCCAGTTTTTCAAAGTTTCTGTGGGGGGACAAAGCTGAAGTGTCTTGCTCTACCACCTCGATCAGGGTAGGGCTAGATGCCTTTTTTAAGTCAGAAATTTCTCTCAGGTATCCAGTGAAATATTTTCGAGGTCCTTCTATAGAATTTTGATAAATATATTAAGAAAATATAATTAATTTCTACTAGTTTTCTTTCTCCTTGAATTTTTTTCTCTTATTCAGAGATTATTTCCTTTTTGGAACCCTGGCTTTTTATTGTCTCGCATTGCTCAATTATATTATGGAAGTCATATTTACTAAACAATAATATATTTTCTATCTCTGTGGATTTGTCTATTCTGGATAGTATATATAAATAGATTTGAACAACATGTGATCATTTATTATTTTCTTCTTTCATGAGTATAATATTTTTAAGATTCATTCATGTCATATCATTTCCTACTTTATAATAGTCCATTGTGTGGATATACAACAATTTCTGTATCTATTCATCAGTTAATGAACATTTGGGTTATTTCTACTTTTGGGTCACTATGAGTAATTCAGCTATGAATATTGACACACAGATATTTTGGTGGATATATGTTTTCATTTCTCTTTTGTATATACTTAGAAGTGAAATTGCTCTGCCATATGGTAACTCTATGCTTAACTTTTTTAGGGTACTGCCAAAGTGTTTTCCAAAGTAACTGTACCATTTTACGTTCTCACCAGCCATGCATGAACATTTCAGTTTCCCCACATCTTCACCAAACCATGTTCTTGTCGGTCTTTTTATTATAACCACAGTGGGTGAGAAGTATAGCTCATTTTAGTTTGGATTGGCAATCTTTTTCCTGAGCTTATCTAAGTTTTAGAAATACTTAGCCAAATGTAACCGATAATAGCCAATATTCACTAGGAGATGTCTTAATTTCTTCTCTTAGAGATAGTACTCAGAAATCATGTAATTTTCTTTACAAGCTTATGAAAGCAACATCTCACAAAATGTTTTGCCCCTGCTTAACAGGAATCATGGTCTTTCTAGCCTCCGGCATTGGCTTCCTCACTGCCTACCACCTGACCGCATATTAGGATTTGATTTGATTTTTCAGTAACACTCCTCTTTAAAGTTTCAATTTCTACATTAGTCAAAATATATTACTCTATTCTCTAGTTATAAAAATTCCCAATATTTGGTTCATTTCTTTTTCAGATCACAGTATGATGTGAGATGTCTGGCCCACTTCCATCTTGTGGAATGCACTTGGAATGTTTGACCTCTAGGGCCCCTGTGTCAGGAAAATAGAAGGTTGGGGAATTTTTTAAGTGCCAGGCCTAGAAAATTACTTGATTCTACTTCTGTTCATATTCCATTGGCCAGAACCTAGTCAGAAGGCCCTGACCTAAGGGCAAGGGAGGCCAATTATGCAGAAGAGAACAAAAGGATATTTCCTGTCTCTACCAGTTGTTGAAACATTTTATCATCGTAAAATAAATAAGAAATGTCTATTTATCAAAGCCTTCTCTCATATCTTGGCACTGTAAAGAAAGCAGATCTAGCTTCCTAATCCATTCATTAATTAATGTTTTTGTTTAAAACATACTTATTCACCACATATTATATGTTTAGAACTGTGGTAGTACTTAAGAAACAAATATAAGACCTATTGCAGACACATATATAAATAATCAGAATGCTATACAGTATAGATATTATTATCTAAAATGCTAAAGGGTCACAAGAAGAGAAAATGTTAACTTTCTCTTGGGCAGTTAGAGAAGTTCAGGTTTTAATTCCTGGAGTCAAAGGAAGGGATACATGAATTGGGTCTAAAAAGAAAAGTAGTTGTTTTGCTAGACAGAGAAGGAATATGGCCTTAAAGATTGAAAAATAATGGAGGCATAGTCATATTTAAAAGCGATAAATTAAATTTTAGTGACTCCTAAATGGATCTAATTCTTGACTGTGCAGTTATAAATTATATGTGCACAATAGCACTCGTGCATCTGATTACCCTATCAGCCTGAAATGAACTTCCTCAGTCATTTTGATTAGATATATAGAAACAAATATACACATGTTTTAAATAGAGGCCCAGTATTTCAGGTGAGCATATTCAGAATTTTTCTTCTAACTTATATGCATTTTCCTTAATACTTTTTAAAAATATAGTGATAAAAAATAGAGCAATGCTGGGTGTTTTGGACTACTAATGCTGCCGGAATGCATATACCAGAAATGGAGTGGCTTTTAAAAAAGGAATTTATTAAATTACAAGTTTACAGTTCTAAGGCCACAAAAATGTCCAAACTAAAGCATCCAGAGAAAGATACCTTGACTCAAGGAAGGCCAATATCTGTCACACGGGAAGGCATATGGCTGGAACCTTGTTCCCGGTTCCATTGCTTCCAGCTTCTGAAGCCAGTGGTTTCCTCTCTGCACATCTGTGGGCCTTCACTTAGCTCCTCTGGGACACAACTCTGGGTCCTGGCTTGCTTAGCATCTATATGGGAAGGCACATGACAGCATCTTCTGCACGCTGCACTTCTGAATGTCTGTGTTTAGGTGTCTGCTCTCTCTCTTGTCACTCCAAGCATCTCCAAGCATTTCCAAATGTCTGAGTCTCTGTCGGCTCTGAAGCAACTCCAAAATGTTTCCCCTTTTAAAGGACTCCAACAAAGTACTCAAGACCCACATTGAATGGTCAGAGTCAAATCTCTATCTAATCAAAATGCCACACCCACAACTAGGTGTGTCACATCTCCATGGAAACAATCCAAGGTTTCCACCTCTTAATACTGAATCAGGATTAAAAGAAACATGGGCTGTCACTACAAGATTGGATCAGGAAAAAGGATATGGCTTTTCTGGGGTATATAATAGCTTCAAACTGGCACACTGGTCCTTTAAGTAAAGGAAGGCAAGAAGAGAGCTTGTCTGAGTTTATTTATCATTTATTTATTATTACCTATTTTTTGGTGCTGTCACTTGTGATATTTTGTGTTTGCTTTAGTATGGATGGAAATACACTGAGTTACATCTTAGCTGTGAACATTACTTATGGGACCTGCTATGATTTGTGACTTTGTCACTATTAGAAACTACTGGAAACATTGTTTGCTTTGAGAAATTAAAAGTATCATTAACCAAGAGTCACAATTTGTTAGATTAATGGTTCCTTTTCTTTCGTTTTACTTTCTAAAGCAATTACTTTCTCCCATGCATGAGAAGATCTTTACTACCACAAATAAAAATAATCATTCTGATGGAAGTTTCTATCTATCTATCTATCTATCTTTTTATCCATCTATTTATTTATTAGAAATAGGTGGTAGTTTGAATGCTTACTTTCTTTTATAAAGAAGCCGATAAGATTTTAATTGGGACAGACATTTGTGATTTGTGAATAAAGTTGCAAAGCATAGCCTATGATCCAATCTGTTAGTAATTAAACAATATATCTAATTTATTGTTATTGATATTTGAAAATACTTTAGAAATGATCTACCCCAACTTCCTCTGAAATTAATAGTCTTATTCAAAACTTCCTGACAATGCAAGGATGCTTAAATGCTTTTTAAACCCCATTATAGTGAGGCCACAGGTTTTAGTAACTATCATTGACATGCTGAACCATAAAAGAATCAGTTAGAAAATGATATTTCCTTTGTGTAAGGTATCTAAGCTATATATGGAGAATTTCAAATATCTCTTTATAACATTTTTAGTCCCCTCAAGTGTGACAAGTCATTCATATCCATATCTTTTAAAATAATTTAAACATTCTAATATTTTCTATACTTTCTATCATTGAAATATTTTAATATTCACCAAGAGATTTCCACATTAGTTAACCAAAACAGAATATGTGGAAAACTTCTGACCATATCTAACACAAATACATTTCATAAAATTAGAAATGATAAATTGATATTAGAAAACAATTTATTTTATTAAATTAATAGGAAAGGGTGTATACAATTATTCAAAATTAACTTGCATTAAAAAAACATAACTCTAGTTGTTTAAATGCTAAAATATATCAGGGCACATTTAAGAGAGAATGTGAGTGTTGTATAAGTGAAAGTTAGAGAACCTGAGTATCATGTAACAACTATATGAAATATGTAATTACTTTATGTAGGATATGTTTAAATGTATCAAGTTCATAAAATGTCAATGAAATTATAATTATATTCATTTTTTTTTACTAGTGAGAACTTTAGATCATTTCTGGTTTGTATTATTGGTAATGTACTGTTAGGTTAGATTTGTTTATTTCTCCTCCACCCCTAGTATTAGTATTTTCTAAAGGATATCTACTTTCTTGTTGATTTGTTGTAAAGATTATATAAATTATTTATGGGGAACACTGGATTGGAGTGCGTCTTTATAGTAATTACAACACATACTCAATATATGTTAAGTGAATCATAAAATAATTTATATATCTCAAACTATGTGTTGGCTTTTTAGCTAGTCCTATTTTTTTTTCAATTTTATTGAGATGTATTCACACATCACACTAGCTATCCAAAGTATACAATCACTGGTTTACCGAATCATCATGTAGTTGTGCATACATCCCCATGATTGATTTTAGAACATTTTCATTAGTCAAGAACAGAAATAAGAATAAAAAAAAATAAAACCCAAACTCACACCTGCTCCTTACCCATCTGTTGCTGACTCATAGTATTGGTATAATACATTTGCTACTGTTGATGAAATAATATTAAAATATTACTGTTACCTATAGTCCATAGTTAGTAGTAGCTATGTTTCCCTTATTATATATTTTTTACATTTGTAGTGGTTTATGGAAGAATTTATTTACATGCATGATTTTAAACAACCACTATCAATCAAATTCACCTAAAATATGTTATTATTTCTTATAATTCCAAGAATAAGCTGCTATCACCTCTATACATTCACAAACACTTAAGTTCAATCTCGTTAACAATTCTGTACATATTAGATAACCACTCCCCCTTCTCTAGATTCTGTCTCTGTCTAGGTACCCTGTATTCTACATTTTTTCCCATGAATGTCTTTAATATGTTACTCATCTAACCACAGACTGGATAAAGGGGGTGTCAGTTACAAGGTTTCCACAATCACACAATCACAAGATAAAATCTATATAATTATACAATCATTATCAGCGATCAAGGCTATTGTGTTGCTTTTCAACAATTTCAGGTTTTTCCATTCTGTTCTGATACACTCAGAATTAAAAAGAAATATCTTTATACTGATTTAGTAGTGATACTCATTTGTTAAATCCTCACCTTTCTGCCACAACTCTCCCCTCTCATTTGATCAGTCTCTCAATCTTCAGAGGTATATGGGCAATGACCACTTTAATTTCTTCATGCTGAAAAAGGAGTATGCAACTGGTTAACGTTCTGGGAGAGATCGATACCTCTGGACTTATCTAGATTAGGAACAATCTGGAGATTTAAAGTTTCAAAAAAAAATAAACTTATTAAAACTTTTAT
Source organism: Myrmecophaga tridactyla (assembly GCA_004026745.1). Lineage (NCBI taxonomy): Eukaryota > Metazoa > Chordata > Mammalia > Pilosa > Myrmecophagidae > Myrmecophaga > Myrmecophaga tridactyla. The sequence continues at coordinate 9,462 of PVIY010014144.1, read as the reverse complement.
AGAATCTTAGATAGAGCCTGGGATATTCTTTAGGGTTTTCAAGAATACTGTTGGTTGGGACTTGGCATACTGTGGCTATTTGCAATATCTGGCTGAAGCTTGCATAAAAGTAGCCTCCAGAGTGACTTCCTAACTCTATTTGAAATTTCTTAGCCAATGAAACTTTATTTTGTTTCATTTCTTTTCCCCCTTTTGGTCAAGAAGGCATTGTCAATTCCATGGTACCAGGGCCAGACTCATCTCTGGGGGTTATAGCCCACGTTGCCAGGGAGACTTATACCCCTGGAAATCATGTCCCATATAGGGGAGAGGGTAGTGAGTTTATTTGCAGAGTTTGGACTAAAGAGAGACAGAGGCCACATCTGAGCAGCAAGAGGTACTCTGGGGGTGACACTTAGGCACAATTATAGGGAGACTTCATCATTATGGAAATAAATTTCATAAGGGTTGGCCTTAATCGACAGCTTGACTTATTAAATTGGGAGTCCCTAATGCTTATGAGGATATCAGAAATTTCCAAGGTGGGGAAGTTTAATCTATGTTTTTTTCTCCAGTCCTTCAAGGGGTTTTGCAAATGATTTTTAAATTTCTAACCAAAATCCTCCAGAACGTATCAGAGCATTACATTTTGCCATACAGAATAACATGCCCTCCTCCAGACCTCTCCATCTTTTTTTTTTCAAACTGACAGAACTCCCTTTAGTATTTCTTATAGGGAAGATCTCTTGTTAGCTAATTCTCTCAGCATTTGTTTGCCTGTGAAAATTTTAAACTCTCCTTCACTTTTGAAGAGCAGCTTTGCTGGATAAAGAATTCTTGGTTGGCAATTTTTCTCTTCCAGAATCTTAAATATATCATACCACTGCCTTCTTCCCTCCAGGGTGCCCATTGAGTAATCAGTACTTAGTCTTATGTCACTTTCCTTGGATGTTGAGAGTCACTTTTCTCTTGCTGCTTTCAGGACTCTCCTCTTCAGCACTTGACAGTCTTATTAGTATGTGTCTTGAAGTAGGTCTATTTAGAGTTTGTTGAGTTTCTTTGATTTGCATATTTATGTCCTTTATAAGGGTTGGGAAGTTTTCCTCAATTATATCTTCAGATAATCTTCCTAGCCCTTTACTTTTCTCTTCTCCTTCTGAGACACCAACGATTCTTATATTTGCGTGTTTTGTGTTATCAGTCCTTTCCCTGAGCTCCAATTCAATTTTTTTCCATCTTTTTCACCATTTCTTCTTTTGTGTATTTGAATTCAGTTGGCCTATTCTCTAGTTCACTTATTTTTTCTTCTGCCCCTTTAGATTTGCTACTGTATATCTCTAGCGTATTTTTAATTTGACTTACAGTATCATTCATTTCAGAAAGATCTGCTATTTTTCTATTTATTCTTTCAAATTCTTCATTATGTTCTTCTAGCATCATCTTGATATTCTTTATCTTTTTAGCCAACACACTGAAGTTACTTAGGAGATTTGTATTTACATCTTTGGTGAGTTGTGCCGAATTCTGTGTCTTCTCTGGTGTTTTAATTTGGTCATTTGGCTTGGCCTCATCTCCTTGTAGCTTCACGTGCTTTGTGATTTTCTGCTGGTATCTTGGCATTCAGTTATCTTGATAAATTTTGAAAGTTGATTTCCCTTGCTGGCCTAAGATTTTAGTAGTTGATTCAGTTTGCATTGAAGGTCTCCTTTGCATTTGGTTTATCAATAGTTCCTAGCCAGATCAAGGCCAAGGGCTCTTGTGGGAGATGCAAGCCTGTTTGGAAATATGTTGAAGACCAGGCAGATAAGCAGATTACCAGAGTACTTTCCCTGTGTTCCCAGCTCTTGGGCCTCTCCTTCCCCTCAAGACTATCTCTCCTCAGCTGCAGCAGTCTGGTGGGCAGTATCCAGATCAGGTGAAATTTCAGTCAATGAGCAGGTCTCTGTGCCTGTTGAAAGCTGCCAGCCCTGGGGGTGGGGGATGGTCACTGTAGACCTCAGCAGAGAATCTGCTTGTGCTCATGATGGATCTGGAGATTCCTAGGCTTCCGAGTGTACTGACTTCAGGCTGTGGGACCTGAGAGGCTCTCCTTGCTCAGCCTGCAGCCAGCCTGGGGGTGTCCTTCTTTTTGTCAGTTCACTAGGTCCAGGTCAGCATGGATCCATGGGTCATTGGGATGGGAAAGGAGCCCCTAGCACTGTAGTGGAACTCTCTTCGTTGTCCCTACTTCTTCACCCATGCACACATCAGGAGCTTCCCGGGCCTCTGGGGAGAAAGGATAGAGACAGCAGCACACAGAGTGTCTGTCTCATCAGCCAATTGTGAGACTGACTCTGCTGTGCATCCCGTCTTCTCTCAAGGGGAGGGTCCCCTAGTTTCCCTGAAAACCAGGCACCAGCAGTGACCTGCATCAGGGTTGGGGGGTAGGCACTGGGCATCACCACAAGGTCTCTGTGTGTGGATAAAACAAGTTGCTATTTCCCAGTTCTGCACACGGGAATTCCTGGCTACAGACTAAGAGATGACTCTCCAGCTGGCTATGGAAATGGGAGTGTGGTAGTGTGCACTCCTCCCACAGCCATCCCCAGGTGTGGGCACAACTAAATAAACTTACTCTGCCCTCTCAGTTGTATTTTCTCTGCTTTTTCACCTAGATCCTTCCTATATAATGTAGAAGTCTCTCTCTGGCCACTTGTATGTACCCTGGAGCTGCTGTCCCAGTCATTTTCTGCCTTTTCTACAGTTATTCCAAGGTGGAGAAGTTAGCTCTGCCTAATCTATTCTGCCATCTTTCCGGAACTGGCCCTATTTATTTATGTAGCAAGTATCTTTGTTTAAAGCACAGTGCTAGGTATCATGTGATCTACACATTTGAATATAACCATATGTATCCTGAAAGGGTTTATAAGTCTTGGCAGGTGATAGAAGCAGCTACTTGCCTAATAGAGTTTTAGTTTTATGTTATCCTGCCTCCCATACATCTTCAGATATGTTCCAATTCAACATCAATTGGGTGATAGCTTCTAGTTAAGTAATTTTCTCTTGAAATCCCTTGTACAAATATTGAGCTATCTATTGTTAATAGTAGCAATTGAAGCCATCATGATCTGTTATCATAGTAGTATGGATAGTAAAGTTCTGGAGAATAGAATATAAAATCATTTTATTTTGATTAGTAGTGAGCGCAGAGGCAAGAGAAAAATTCTTTAGGATCAAGAAGAATATTGTGCTGGTTTGAAAGGAAGTATGCCCCCTAGAAAAGCCACGTTTTAATGAAAATCCCATTTTATAAAGGTAGAATAATCACTATTCAATACTGTATGTTTGAAACTGTAATCATATCATCTCTCTAGATGATGTGATTTAGTCAAGAGTGGCTGTTAAACTGGATTAGGTGATGACATGTCTCCACCCATTTGGGTGGGTCTTGATTGGTTTATTGGAGTCCTATAAAAGAGGAAACATTTTGGAGAAAGAAAGAGATTCATAGAGAGCAGAGCAGAACGACATAACCAGGAGAAGCAGAGTCCACCAGCCAGTAGTGGTCATTTGGAGATGAAGAAGGAAAATGTCTCCTGGGGAGCTTCCTGAAACAGGAAGCCAGGAGAAGAAGCTAGCAGATGATGCCGTGTGTGCCATGTGCCCTTCCAGATGAGAGAGGAACCCTGACCATGTTCACCATGTGCCTTTCTAGTTGAGAGAGAAACTCTGACTGTGTTCACCATGTGCCTTCTCACTTGAGAGAGAAACCCTGAACTTCATCTGCCTTCTTGAACCAAGGTATCTTTTCCTGGATGCCTTAGATTGGACATTTCTATAGACTTGTTTTAATTGGGACATTTTCTTGGCCTTAGAACTATAAGCTAGCAACTTATTAAATTCCCCTTTTTAAAATCCATTCCATTTCTGGTATATTGCATTCCAGCAACTAGCAAACTAGAACAAATATTTTTGAATATTAAAATTTGAAGAGCCCCTGTGTGACAGTAAAATTTTGCTTCTATTTATTTAGTCCAGAGTAAAGCTTCGTATTCATGTTGATTTTTGGATCTATTGCAGTCATTTCTGAGACTCACCAGACTGTTAGATCATACTATGGAGGTAGGAGCCTAGGTTCAGGTACCTACATGGCTAAGAATCCAAATAAAATCTTGAATTCCTGATGAGCAATATCTATAAAACTATCTTTAAAAGGGGAGTATAAGGATGCACAAAACAAAGCCTGACCTCTGGAGTAGCATCTCTTCCTTTTCCTTTCCACAGTCCCACTTCCCCTGCACTCTTCCCCAATCTCATGAAACTACTTTGAGCTCCCTAAAAACTGCACACTTGGCCCCTTGTGGCCCATATGCACATGCTCCTCTGTTTTTGTGTGCTGTCATTGATCCCTGTGGCTGCATTTCCCTTATCTCAGCCTGACCACCCTTTGTTGCCATTTACTTGTCTGTACATATCAGTAGATTATAAATTCCCTGTGGACTGAGGTCAACTGTGTTTTCTTTTACCAGCAGCCTTAACCTCACACATTGGGTCAGTCCTCATCTACTAGGACTATGCTGGAATGCAGTATTTGCTTTATAAAAGAAAGATGAGATGAATAAAACTCTACCCAATTTAGTTTTGCTTAGTTGGATCCTGAGGTTAGTTGCTTCCTAGAGTTTCTAAATTTTAAAATTCTAATACTATGCTATCATATTGCATTTCAGATTCTTTCCAAATATATTAAGGCCAATATTTATATAAAATTTTTAAAACCTTTATGAATAAATTCTTATTCATTCTGAATGAAATGCTACTGAAATAGACTGATGAGTATTTTAGATAGTGAGTAAAGCACAAAATTAGACCCTAATAATTTAAGTAATATTTTCTAAGATTTATTCAAAGGACTCCCAAATACACATTCATTTATTGAAAAAAATCAAGATAACAGGACACTAAAAGTAAATTGATCACTATATCCATTTCACACATTATATATAAAATTAAATCAGTTGATCAGCATGAATCATAGTTCATAGAAGTTTCTTAACAAATGACTCATATAGCTTAATTTGATGCTTAATCTATTGAACAATCTATAGTGGGTTTTTTTTTAATTTCATTTTGCTATCATGGTTTGCAAACTGAAGACAGGTAATTGTAATAATCACTGATTATGTTATCCCTTAGAGAAAATGTTGCAATGGAAAGAAATTATTTTGAATTGAAATTACAAATGGTATGCTTTGATGACAATGATTATTTTTTTCATATAAAATGTACATATTCTTTTGGAATTATTCAAGGACTAAATTGAAAAGAAATGAATACAAATGACTGAATTGTGGAAAGAAGGAATTAGGCAAGGCAGAATCTATTTATTATGGCAAGAACCATTACACTTTGTTTAAAATGCCATTGTACGAGGGATTTCTTTCTCAATATTTGGAACAAAAAATAAGATAATATGTACATTAGTTGAATCTGTAGTCTAAAAAGCCTTGAAATATAACTCCAAGCATACTGTTCCTTTCAACTTCCATTTCTTTTTATTTATTTATTTTCTATACTTTTTTACTCATCTGTCCATATCTTTGATAAAAGGAGCATCAGACACAAGATTTTCACAAACACACAGCCACATTGTAAAAGTTTTATCTTTATACAATCATCTTCAAGAATCAAGGTTACTGGAACACAGCTCAACAGTTTCAAGTACTTCCCTCTAGCCACTGCAATACACCATAAATTAAAAGGGATATCTATGTAATTCATAAGAATAACCTCAGGATAACCTCTCAGCTCTGAAATCTCTGAGCCTTTGAAACTTTATTTTGTCTCATATCTCTCTTCCCCTTTTTGCTCAAGAAGCTTTTCTCAATCCTTTGATGCTGGATCCCAGCTCATCCTGGGAATTCTGTCTAATGTTACCAGGGAGATTTACACCTCAGGGAATCAAGTCCCACATAGAAGGGGAGGGCAGTGAGTTCACCTGCCAAGTTGGCTTAGAGAGGCCACATCTGAGCACCAAAAGAGGTTCTCTGAGATAGGATTTAACAAATGAATGTGAATGCTGAATCATTAAGTTGATATCTCTTTTAATCTCCAGTATTTTAAAGGAGCTAGAAGTAAAAACCTAAAATTGTAAAATTGTAACCCATGTCAAACTCTGAACTATGTTCTACAACTAATTGTGGTTCTGTGCTTTGAAATTGATAGCTTTTTTTTGTATATATGTCATTTTTCACAAAAAGAAGGAAAAAAGTCGATTGTGATAATAAAAGAATATTTAAGCCTTCTAGCCTCCTATGTTCTGGAGCAGCTAGAAGGAAAAATATAAGAGGTTTGTATGGAGCCCACAACAAACTCTGGGATCTGTCCTGTAACTACTTCTTGAAGAGTGCTTTGAAAACTATTGCTTTTTTATTTCTTTGCTTTGTATATATGTCATACTATACACAAGAAAAAGTTAAAAATAAAAAATATATTTAAAAAATCAGATACCAAGAGCCATTCATTGTACACTTTGGATGGATTGTGTGGTATGTGAATAAAATTGTTAAAAAAAAAAAAAAAAAGAAAAAGAAGAAAATGAAGGTAATGATAAAAACTGAAAACAACCCCAAAATCTATAAATATCTGGCGGGCTATTGTGGCTCAGCAGGCAGAGTTCTCGTCTGCCGTGCCAGAGACCCGGGTTCATTTCCTGATGCCTGCCCATGTAAAAAAAAACAAAACAAAACAAACAAAAAAAACCTATTAATATCATATTGTGCAGACATTAAAGATTCTTTCAAATATTTTTACATTTTTAATAAATATGAGAACATGCTTGTTATATATTTAAGAGACTAAAATGGGGTGATATATCAAACATATATCTACGTATGATATAATCCTATGCAGTGTATTTAAATTACAAAAAAGAGAGCAGATTTCTCTGGATTATAAGATTTTATTTTCTTCTTTAGAGATTTCTGTATTTTTCAACGAGATTATCTTTGCTGATAAAATCAGGAATAAACAGGCTCCTTAAGCACAAATAGTAACAAACATAGTAACTAACACTATGTGCCAGGAACTGGGGTGATTTGAATTTCATTTAACCCTCACAACAACTTCTAAAGTAGTTATTATAAACCTTATTTTACAGACTCCTGATTGTTCTCCTATAAAAGTTCTCTGAAATAAAATTAACTCTCAAAAAAAATAAAAAGAAAGTGGTTCTCTGAGAGTGACTCTTAGGCATACTTTTAAGTAAGCTTAACCTATCCTTAGCAGGAATAAATTTCATAGGGGAGAATCCCAAAATTGGGGGCTCAGCCTACTGATTTGGTTGTCCCCACTGCCTGTGAGAATATCAGAAATTCTCAAAAAGGAAATCAACTTCCATTTCTTGATGGAAGGTGTTCATTAGTCCACAATCAACCAGTCTGATCATAAACATCAGTTTCTAAAAAACGCTTCTGGGTTTTGAGCATCAGTATTGGAGGAGAATTCATAAATCAACTTTTGATATCTATTGAATACCCACAGATGCTATGGTAGGAGTGGGGGTCTAGGTAAATGAATACAAGAAATTTATGAAAGAATACCTAATCTAAAGAAGTGTCTTTGGGTATGTAAAACACAGACACACAAGTAAATAGCTCAGTATTATTGAGTGAGGCCAGAGCATAAAGAGTTTTCCAGAGTACAAAGACTAGTAAGAGATGGGATCTATTCTCAGTATAAGGTTATTGTCAGGTTGGGTTACACAGAACAAGCAAACAAGCAACTAAGGATATCAGTGATTGAGTAGATGAAGTTCTTCATTGAAATATGCCTGGAATGTGGGGTTAGTCCATCTGGAGAAGATATCCAAGTGAGGATCCTACTAGATCAGAAATGCATAAATTAGGGTCTCACAACCTTTTATACTCTTACTAGTCTCTATGCATATGTCTATCTGCTTTCACAAAAGTCCTTTCCGGCTGGGAGACAGTTAACTAATTAGTGCAGTTTTAAGGAAAGTAGAATTTAGAACTCTTAGAAAAACAAAAAAGTAACTGAAGGTTAATGAAGACATGGGAAAACGTCATGGATTAGTTTCATGGAGTAGGCTACAACTGGGATAATTTGAGTCATTTAGGCCCTGATAAGAAGTCTGATTGCAATGAATATCCGTTGTGTAACTCTAGAAAGAGAAAGACCAAGACAAAACTTTTTTTTTTAGTTTTTTTTCCCCTTTGTTAGAGAAGTTGTGGGTATACAGAACAATCTTGCATAAAATACATGATTCCTAAAATACCGCTGTATGGTTATAGCACTTTGTATTGGTGTAGGAAATGTTACAATTGATAAAAGCACCTTTTTATAATTGCACTACTAATTAAAGTCTATGGTTTCACTTAGGATTCACTGTTGGTGTATTGCAGTTCCATGAATTTTTGAAAAATTTTTATTCTGTTACGATGCATATAACCTAACATTTCCTCTTTTAAACACATTCAGATATACATATTTCAGTGTTGTTAATTATGTTCACAAAGTGCTACCATCACCACCATCATTATCAAACCATTTCTATCATTCCAAATAGGAACCCTGTACTTTTTAAGCCTTAACTTCCTATTCCCTAACCTATGCTGTCCCCTGGTAACCACTATTCTAGATTCTGATACTATGCATTTGCTTATTCTAATTATTTCATATCAGTGAGATTATTCAATATTTTTTGTGTGCCTGGTTTATTTCACTCAGCATGGTGTCTTCAAGGTTCATCCATGTTGTCACATGTTATCAGGACTTCATTCCTTTTTATTGCTGATAAAACTCCATTGTATATATATATATACCACATTTTGTTTATCCATTCATCTGTTGGTGAACAATTGAATTGCTTCCATTCTAGGGCAATTGTGAATAATGCCACATCAATGTGCAAATATGTTAGAATCCCTGCTTTCAATTATTTGGGTATATACCTAGTAATGGGATTGCCAGGTCATATGGTAATTCTATACTTAATTTTCTGAGGGACTGCCAAACTAATTTCCATAGCAACTGGACCATTTTATATTGCCACCAATATTGAACAAGTGTCCCTATTACTCCACATCCTCTTAAACACTTGTAATTTTCCATTTTTTCTTAATAGTAGCCAGAATGGATATGAAATGATATCTAATTGTGGTTTTTATCTCCTGGATGGTTAATGATGGTAAGTATGTTTTCTTGTGCTTTCTGACCATTTGCATATATTCTTTGGAGGGGTGCTAGTCAAGTCTTTTGCCCACTTTTTAATTGGGTTCTTCACCTTTTTTCTGTTGTTAAGTTGAAGGATTTTATTACATATTCTGGTCATTAAACCTTTTTCAAATATGTGGTTTCCAAATATTTTCTCCCATTATGTAGATTGTCATTTTACTTTAATGACAAAGTCCTTTGACGTGCAAAAATTTTTCATTTTGATGAGGTCCTATTTATCTATTTTTTTCTTTTGTTGCTTTTTCTTTGGAT